>JANCMC010027439.1:339250-408126 GCA_024363005.1 Charaxes varanes | reverse complement strand
CGTCCTCAGTCCATCGCCACTTAAATTTCAATCTTCATGACTATATACCAATCGCTCTATAGCTCGAAAATTTACTGATATCAATTCCGTTTGTTTTGTTTCATTCCCTTTATTTTAGAGAAGCTTTGAAAGAAAAGAAATAAAGGAAAAGTACAAAGATTATTATAAAATACTAAGAAATGCAGATTTGTTCGATACTTCAGAATACTTGAAATAGATGACGTTAGTACTAGACCTTTTGACTGACGTGCTATATAAGATAGTCATTTCATAAAACATGCGGACAGTATCACGTTTTATGGAAAAGACATAAAGGAGGTTAATTGGATAATAAGAGACCAACAGACGAGCCTTAATTCGGGCAAGACTACGTCTTTCGGGTCTGCTAGTATAATATACATAAACATATATACGGTTTGAGGATATAGTAAAAATGTGGTCGGAAAACCGTACCGGTATCCTATAAGAATTTTATAGAAAAATTTACCGTCTTCACAAGGAAGATGATTAATATTCTGAAAGCATTTTGGGGCGAACGATTTTTTAACGCAATGCGGGAACTTCCAAGTGGTGAAATATTGACACATGTTGTTTTTTAAAATTTACTATGCTTAAGAAAGATGTATTGTAACTTTCGAATAAAAATAAGTTTTTTTTGAAACGCAACAGCTTTTTAGGGTTTCGTAGTGCTACAAGGAACATTTAAAGTTCGTTGTCCGTCCGTCTGTTCGCCCGTAAGGTAGTCCCCCCCTCCTAGGATTTACAAACTATTAGATGTAGGGGCTTGAAGTTTTTCATGTTGATAGGACATGTATAATTCATTAGGAAAATTATCTTGAGTGAAATCCAACGACAACGTTTGCAGTTATTTAACGAATACATCCATCGCGTAACAGGTATGGCCTTCTATATAAGCGTCTTTTGTGGGCCATTTTTATTGTAGTGTTATAGGTTACCTATCGAAAACATCTGCAAGACGTCTGCACGACCAGGAGGCAAGCAGATGCGTTGCCGGCCTGTAATGACGAGTTAAGGCCACCGGGAAGACACACAAACCGAACGAAACGCGACAACAATACCATCATTTGACGGGACAGCATTGCCGCCACTGCAGGCTGATCTTATGTGACAAAGTGGTACTGATACCCCGACGCGCCCGCCCAATTCGGTTGCAGACCAAAAGGACTGCAAGCGTGGCACTACCCTTAATTATCCTTCACCTAGTCTAGCTCCGTTTGTTATGGATTTGAACGAAATAGCGACAATGATTTTACGAGCTTTTATTTAGTTTTACCTGTTCCATTGTCGGTCAGTAATCAAAATGGCAAGCTAAATTAGACTCACTTTTTGATCTCCTATTGAATTAAAATTTTGCATATGTATATCCCTTGACAAAAGAATATTATGATAACATGGAGTTTATAGTGGAGCTGGAAGATGGCCATAGGAACTGCGCTATGTTAATTAATTTTAACTGTATTTTTAAATACAATATATTAGGAGTTTATTTTGATGAAGTGATCCTGATGATTTTATATTCTATTGTCTTGATATTACTTACGTATTGCTAAACCACAAACCCTACATTTTATAGTGTTATTGTGTTCATAATTACGTCATAATAATGTATTGAAACGACCTCACTTAAGATGTTATGCTTGTATTAAACAGCTAATTAAATATAATGTTAAACAAATTGTGAAGTATTTATACTGAACACTTAAAGTATAAACTGCGGATCCGGCAGACGTTGTCTTCTACCTATCGTTATTCCGATCTGAGGCCCTAACACAAACATTTCGACTACTAGGTATACTCATCCTAGTATAGATTAGACTATACTAGGATGAAAATATTCATGCTAGGCCAAAGTCTTTATCGTGTCACGCTTTTAATCAATGCTGATGCAACCCGCGTTGACACTAAGGAGGGTCCGATGTGGGCCAAGCACGAATATTTTCAAAGTCGAATTTTCGACTCCAACGGTTTGAAATGAAATTCAAATAATATATTTGTACTCCGACTAAAATGTTTATTTTAAGAATACGAATACCAATAGGGTTGTCTCGGTATGAAAAAAAGATCAATTTGCGACAAAAGATTAAAAAGAATCCGCTAGAAATAGAAAAAAATGTAATGCAATGATATATGTACAATATATGAACTTTTGGCTTTGTTGTCAACAGGCACTGGCGGAGGAAATAGCAATGGCTTTGGAAGGGGTAATATTTTTTATTAAAATACTTAATTCAGTTACTTATTTTACATAAAATATATCAAGTCATCTTAAATAGCAAAGGATACGAACAAAATGTTTAATTAAAAAACTTATTTTTTCACAGGAGGTGCCCCAGGATCCAGGAATCAGGGTTATCCTGGTGCCAACGCAGATGCTTTTTGTTTTCCTATATGATTTAATATTCAATTCATAGAAAAGATGTTACATATGAATATCTAAGACAACATTCTACTAACGTAATAAAGAATAATATAATAAAAATTAATAATCAAATAAATAATAATTCATTACGGAAATTTAAACCGATTAATTCTTAAGATTCTTTTCTGGACAAAATGTTGTCGAAAAAATGTCCCTACTTTGATTTACCGTGATTATGCAGTTTGGTTACTTTTCTCAAGAATGCGTGTATATTTATTTTCTTCTCGAAGTTGTACAGTAGTTGCACTCTACTACTACTTCCTAGCGTTATCCCGGTTTAGTACCAGGGTCAATTGCAGAGGATTTGGCTGTGGGGCGAGTAAAACCCCCACGATCTCTACAACCTTACGACTAATGTCAGACTGGGATTATGCTAGGAAGAAGGTTTATTTTAAATTAAATATTTAAATTAGTATTCCTCTGCACTTTTTACAAGAGAAAATTATGTAATTTAGTATAGCACATTTTTTTAGTTTTATCGTACGTTACAAAAACTCAAGTAAAACTATTAAAACACCTTTCCGTCTATTTATGTTAACCTTAAGAACAGATATAATGGGGATTTTTAGAGAAAAACAAAAGAGTTTATAGGTTTTTTGAAACACAAATGACGTCAATAGATCACGTACTTCTTTCAGCTTACAATATAGTAAGCTGAAAGGAGTAAGTATCGTTTCAATAAGTTATGCGTTTGTATTCCGACTCCCCAAACAGCTTTGACCGGTTATTATCAGCAACAATCACGGACTCGCATTTCCGCGGAAACATACTTTTATATGAAGAATAAATTAACTCACTACAGTTGGAATTAAATTTATAACGAGTCGCGAAAGTATTCGAAGTGGAGTTGCTAATTGTAGCTTCTGATGAAGTTTATGATCGTATTTAATTTATGAAACTTTATGTTTTAATAATGTTCGCTGAATATCTAGTCTCTATGACCTTTTATTATGACGCTTAGTGGTTATCAAAGACTAAATACACGAAGGCAGATGACAACTGAGTGATAATTGGTTCTCGCATTTTGCTACCTAAGGCAGGGATTGCATGAAGAAAAGGGAGATTGACAGAGCCGGTTGATCATTACAGGCAGAAATATAATTCTTGATAAAATAATTAAAGCTAATCTAACTTCATAAGAAATTGTTTGAGCAACAGCCCGTAGAAATTTTGTATATAGCTTTATATAAGTATATAGTACACAAATCTCATGATTTGTGACCACCAGGTGATCTCTAGTACATCTTTATTATTTCTAGTGACGAAATGAATCGTAAATAGAAGTTCATAAAAATTTTCTTCTAAGCATTTTTTTTTTCAAAAATCATGTTACTTGTAAATTGACTTACGATTGCAAAATGACGGGACTTCAAGTCTGCATTGTTACTTTTCATGTCCTATGTCTCCATAAAAAGAAAGAAACACGATCTCAAAAAGATTTATTACATAGTAATTTAAAGATTGCGTCATATGATATTTTGACGAAAAGCATGCAATATCGCAACACAAAGAATAGTAACAAGTTGGAGACTTCCTGTTTTGCTCGCCCATCTGCAAACAGCGAGTGAAACAATTAATTTTACAGTCTAACTTCAAAACTAGTACGAAACCCATAATTGAAGATACCACAACGCCACCAGTCTTATCAATAAGTACTGCTAGTGAATTGCAAGAAATAATAGAAAGTCTTACAACAAAACTAAACATCAATGACAGTTTTAACAAAACACAACACCAGGTAAATATTCAGGAAGTAAGAAATTTGATGTTCTATGTATTGCAATAGGGAAAGATAAAATTCTTTAAACAGCTCCAAATAACTTTGTTGATAATTTTATAATATTTTGAGGAAAAATAAAATTTACTTTATGTATGTTTTAGGTACATGATGACAAATATGACAATATTGAACATTCAGTAAACAAAACTTTAAACAATTTCTTAACGAAGGTACGTACTGAACATCAGGCTTCCTGTAAAATGAAAGCAATAATTCGCAGATGTTTACAATTTTTCGTGTCTTTATAAAAACTCGTGTAATAAGAGATAATACTTTTATTTTTATCTTTTAATAACAATTTCATTTTCACATCTTATATACATCACTTCTTAACTACATTAATATTGAAATTCAATATTAATGTAAAGTAAAAAAAGGAAAGAAACGGACGAAAAAATTATTCTCCGCGTCGAAATTGGAACTGCGTCATTCGGAAACTTAGTTTTTGCAACTTAATTCTAAAGTTACAGGTTAGACGTCGGGTTAATCAAAATTGTATAATTATAGAAAACCTTTTTTCTTAAACCGAATTAATTAGAACGTGTTTTCTTTTAATCTTCTTTTAGAAGATCGTAGTTTAATCAGTTGACGATATTCGGATGTAATATTGGTTACACAATATTTCTTTCTTTAAAAAACACCACTTTAAATTTATAGAACTGTACCAAATTGAAATAGGACAAAACGGGGACATACAACTTTCAAATGATGAAGAATCATCAAAATCGGTTCATCCAGTCGAAAATTCTGAGGTAAAATAAAAAAATACAGTCGAATTGAGAACCTCACTTTTTTGAAGTCGGCTAAAAGACTGTAGCACTCATAATATATCTTTCTAACAATGAAAAAAGTTTCAAAATCGCTTCAATAGATCCAGAGATACCCCTACAACCTCACAAATCTATATACTCACAAACTTTACATTTTTACAAGATTAGTATAGACAGGTGACTCTTCTCGACGTGTATTTCCCGTCTGGTGTTGCGTACATGGGACCAGTAGTTCCTGAGATTAGTGCGTTCGAGTAAACAAACAAACTCTTCAGCCTTATATATTAGTATAGAAGTATAGATACAGATTTCTATCCTATTTTGTTGTGAGTTTGCCCGTTTTATTTATCGTCATGATTTCATTATCGTGTGGTATAAAGAAGATTTAAATCTTGTTACAAAATGAAGGATGCACACTTGCGAATTGTATGCAAGCGAGATTACGTTAACAAACTTGGTTTCATATCCTGTGCGTACTAGAGCGCTTCAAAATAAATGATTGTAGCGCGAAATTGGTCTGTCCAATTACTTTGGAGTCTATATAAGTTGTAACGGACACGTTGGTGTCTTCTTCGGGTTCTTATTGATAGGGATCAATAATACACCAACTTGACTTAAACTTCTAAATGGGCCACAAATCCGCAGTATATTGCGAATATAACTGAAGCTGTTTTGGAATGTTAGTACATAATTAGATATTTTTTCCTTATTTCGTATACTTACTAATATTATCAATGTCACAGTAACCCTGTCTGTTACGTTTTCACGCCTAAATCACTGAACCAATTTTGATGAATTTTGGTATAGAGAAAGTTTGAACCTCTAAGGTCCAGTCCAGAAGGCACACTTATTTTTGTCGCGAAAGTGGAATTTGAAATCGGTGAAATAAGGGTTGAAAGCTTGTACGGTTGTTCAAAGAAACAACGCGGATAAAGTCAGGGGTTTAAGCTAGTAATAATAAAAATATTCACGTCTGGAATGATGACTGAAGCAATGATATTTTTCTCTCTTTCCGCATTGCAGAGAGAGATCAAATATATTTGTAGATAAAAAGGTGCTGAACGAAAGTATGCTGAAGAAAGCTTTTTAAAAGACAATTTATCACTTACATAATTCTAACAGGCACCTCACTAAACCTGCCACAGATATTTAAATCTTATCCAGGTATGTTATCCGCAAGGACGGAAAGACTTTCATGGCTATATAATATTCCAATTTATGTTTATGCCTCTCCAATTGCTTTATTTATGTAAAATAGTACCAGTTTCCATTGTTTATATTCTTACAAATGACATCAGCAATTCGGCACCATTCATATTATGACAGCTAAATGTACACATAACATGTAAACGTTGATAACATATATACCTTATATATGAATAGTTTAACTACAATTTATATTTAGTCAAACTGATGCCACTTGTTTAATTAGCGACGTTTTATAAGGATGCAAAAAAATCGTTTAGAATAAATTAAAATCATCGCTGTTTATATTATTTATACTATTTAAAATATTTGCGCAGCCAAAAAAGTTATCTCAACTATTTGGTTACATCCGCTACGGACATATCGATAAATCGTTGGGAAAAAATGTGTAGTTAAATAGAACGTTCCTAGCTCCGTGAAGAACTAGCGAAATCAGCGATCGCCATCCATACGCGCCGATAAAACTATAGACTTTAATCGACAACGATTTCTCATACACACGTATCGACAAAACTGCAAACTTCTTTCACAACGATTTATCGATACATGTCTAACGGCTATTAACAGAGTATACCTCAACTAAGCTCCTAAACTGAGCACCTAAGCCAAACAGAATCCTTTACAGGTCCGGAGTTGTGTACGACTGCGTTGAAACTGAAAAGAAAACAATGAATAAAAAAATGTCCCTGATCCTTAATTATTAACCCTTTTTAATAGACGAGACATTGAATAAACAACATTAAATGTACAAAATTAATAAACATTTTATAAATGATCTCGAATCTGATCTACAGTTAAACTATGGAACAATAGTAAACCCTAGGAAAGCCTAAGTATTTCTGTAATTATTTTAAATCTATGTAGCCTCGTAAACCCTTTTCTTTTTCAGAATCATTAAAGACAAAACCGGTTTTATCTTTGACGAGCAATAAATGGCTTCTATCATAATAACTGAATAAATACTACATATGTATGACTTTGTTTACATTAAATAAATTTTCTGCTACCTACACCTGTTGACCGATAATAGGATAAATGTTTTGAAGATTCTTAGGAAGTTCTCCCTCTATTTAGTAGAAAAGCGTCTGAGAGATGCCATTTTCTAAGAATGGTTATCAAACAACTTAATATTAAATAAGTTTAAGTACGTAAATCGCTTTAATATTTCAGTGATTTATATAAATCACAAATTTGGAACTCTTATTTGTATTTTTACAGATTTACAAATGCGTGGTTTTTATTAGCTTTCAATCGTGTTTCATTACGTCGATTAATAATTTTGTTGATTCATTTCGTGCATTACAAGGGGACAGACAGTGTAAATATATTGAACGTGTAAAAGCTGGGGCTACAGATAATGGAACAAAACAGAAGGGACCCGAACAATAAAAGGAAATGATTTATGAATGTGTTCAAGGAATATGATCGCTCAGTCGGGTATTTTTTTGTTATCACCATTTTGCAATACCTCAGATGCGGTTAGAGCAATTTATTTGTTTGCTCTATATATATTATACTCATAAAGTCCTAAACATTTGAGTGGCAATTTTTCAATAAAATCGGAAGAACCTTGTCAAAGATTACCTTTATAATAACTTTAAAGACATGAGAAGGTAGAGTAATGGAGTACTTGTAATGAACAAACTGTGCCCACGACTTCGTCTGCGTAAAATTAGTAAAACAAAAAAAAGATTCTATTTTAGCGTCATGATATATAACCTATATATAGCTTTTCTCGGTAAATATGCTATCTAATACTGAAATATTTTTTTCAAATCGGACCAGTAGTTCCTGAGATTAATACGTTCAAACAAACAAACTCTTCAGCTTCAGTGGCCTAGACTTCGATAGATAGAGATAGAGATTGTTATTATTTCCTATAATCCTCTCTTGCCTGGGTTGTCTGCAAGAGATCGCTTTAAGCGATAAGACCGCCCTTGCGCACCTTTATTACTTTTCAAATTATTGTTTGTCATTATTGTATCTCTTTATTGTGTGCATTAAGTTTTAAATAAATAAAATAAATAATAATTGTTATTTAGGCGGTTTGGCTAAGGCTTTTATTTGTATGATGGCTTGTAAAGTTGTCTTAATCAGATCTAGAATAGTTTTGATGATATATCCTATCTATACATGTTGTCATTGGAAGTATTTCATCGATAAGCCGCGATAACAGTAAGTTGGGTTTTTTGTCATATAAGTACATAGATTTCGTATTACACTTGGATTTAGTTCGAACTGTTGGGTCTTCTTAAATACTACTCGGATTATAGCGTAATAATTCACAGTAATTAGATTTTTAATTTAATCTATAGTTTTTACGCGACAATATAATGTACAATTTCATTCGCGGATTAAAGCAAAATAGTTAAGTTTTTTATGCATACAAATATGTAATTACTTAAATATCTTTGAAACAGATTTTGATAAAACAAAAACTAAATGTTACGTGATAATTGACGTATTATTATTATTGATTAATTAATTGGTTTTGAATTTTGCTAGTACTTTTTACGTTATTAGCTAACCTAGAAATATACAATAATTCAAATATCCCAATTAACCGGAATAACGCTGGGAAAAAGAAGATTGCATTATCAATAATTAAATAGAGATATAGTTATTATGTAAAATAAAGATAACCTTATTTTAGCCTTCATCGTGGTGATGGTGGTGATCGATTGTTCGATCGATGTTTAATTTTTATTCTCGATCTTGAGAAGGTGGGACGTAGAGTAATAGGGAGAGAAGAATAAGTGATTAGATATCAATATAGATTATGAAGGTACCAGTTGCTACAAGCTAATAAGAGTAAAACCAGTCAATTTAAAATCATTCAACTCCTAGTTCAACCAATTGTCTTCTTGAATGACTCTTTTATTTTTTAACTAATTTTACGCAGATAAAATCGCGGGCACAGCTAGTAAATTATAAATGCAAGTGCAATTTTGTGTTTTATTAAGCTCTCACGGTTTTAAAAATCTCCACAGTCGGGCGTGTTCCTAGGATTTTTTGATCGAAAACCAGTGTTAGAGGGTTGTGGGTATTTTAATAGTAATTCGTGCAGAATACAAAATAGACGAGTATAAAATTCAAAATAATTAAAATTTATTGATGACATTAATATATGTTCTTATAATTCTTGAAAGTAACGATGATTTTATGAGTAACTTTCACAAAAATTTTTGAAAAAAGTAGTTCAATTGTTTAAAATCTTTGGCAATTTAAAAGAAATCATAAAAGCCTATTAGACTACTATAAATTTTGAATTTTATTAATAATTTTGATTTATAAATGATCTGTATTCTTTTGATATAATATCTTTCTGCTCTTCCTGGTCTCAGCACGAGCGGGACGACACACGTGGAAAAGAGGAGGATTCTTGATAAAATAATTAAAGCTAATCTAACTTCATAAGAAATTGTTTGAGCAACAGCCATAATATACAGACTTAGCCAGTAGATATTTCCAATAAACTGCTAGTTGATACGATGTCTTAGGCGCGGCTATACATCACTTAAAACGACAGAGCATAAATCTATGGGGGGACGTCTTGGGTTATTTGCAGTCGCCACGTGAACCACCGCGTCGGTTTCGGCTGAATATTAAAGATATCGCCAATTTTCCGCCAGCTTACCCCCGTCGCAATTTCCCGCCAATTGGGCAATCGCATCACATCGGAGAGCCCCGACGACGTTTTACTTAAAAATACTAAATATAATAATGAACGATAGGCCGGCTCGAATATCGTAAGGTATTTCTTGTGCTGTATTTTATTGCCAATTTAGGTTATTACGTAAGATTTTAAAGCTAAGAAGTACAGCTAAATTCCGCTTATAGTTGATATCCGACCTCCTCCGTGTTTCGGAAGGCACGTAAAACAGTGGGACCCGATTAATGTCACTTTGTGATGTTAAGGTTGTAGAGATCGTGGGGGTTTCGAGGATGACTTCAGATGACAATCGGTTATCTTAACTCGCCCCACAGCCACATCCTCTACATCCTCTACAATCTAAGCGGACCCTGGCATTTCACCGGGTAAACGCTAGGAAGAAGTTGTATCCGAAGGAGCTATAAATCAGGATGAATGGAATGGATGGACGGGTGGATATACCTTTTTTTGGTTGGGAAGTGCTTTTACCCGCGACTCCATCGGGAGACGAATCGGTATCCCGGAAGCACTTGCGAACGTAAGAGTGGCCTCGCTAGTACTGCTAGAATACCCACCAAAAATCCAGCGGGGCTATTTTCACCATTTGGTAGGTTCAGAGGCTCGCTTGTACACTCCGAACCAGTATCCTCAATGATTTCACCTCAGAATTTGAACTAGAGCTTAAGGTGGGGGGAAGAAGTTCGAATTGGCGTCTCCTTCTCCCTGTTCTCCTCCTAATCATTGAAGGCGCCCAAGAGGAAGACTCATTCTCTCTTCCATGTGCCTCCTTCAGCTGATAAAATAGGGGAGAGCATGCTCCTACCATCAGGTGCTTAAAAGACTAGATATAAAAATATTTGAGACCACGCCGTGAAAAAGTGCCTTTCCATTAAAGCACCTAGTGAATGAGAAGTAGGCAACTTACACCATGATTTGCGATGGACATTAGAGACAGTGACTGTAAAGACGTCTTCCTTTTACTTTTATCACGTGCTATTAGTAAATTAAGAGTAAAAATATTTCTTTATGTAACAAGAGGCAAACGGGCAGGTGGTCCACCTCAGTGACTACTAAGGCCCGTAGACAACTGCACCACCAGGAGGTCCGCATATGCATTTCCAGCCTTTAAGGAGACACACAAACTGAACGAAACCCGACAACAATACCATCAGTTGACGTGACAGCATTGCCGCCACTTCACGCTGATCTTATGTGAGAGAGAAGTACTGATAACCGGACGCGCCTGCAGTTAAAAAGAGTGCAAGCAAGCCGCTAAAATTCGATTTTAGTTATTTAAAAATAAAATTGAAACTACATTTAAAAGTTGACAACCCTAGAACCCGCATCTGTAAAATCCAAAAAGAGCGTCAAAGATGGGCATCAGCCGCGTTCACATCACAGCTAACTTTTATTAACTACATCCGCTCGAATTATGCAATAAAGTTATATTATATTGATTAGTGTGCGGCCAGGGATAGGAATTAACTCTCATTGAGAATTTATACAATGTTTTTGAAGGGCCGCCAGTATCTGTAGCAATTTTAGCCATTGCCCGCGATAGAAATTCGCCCACAAACCTTTAGATTTGCGCACCACGCTTAAAACTATAATACCATGACAATTCTTTTTGTATAAGAATAAAATAACAATTCTTTTTACAACGACAAACGAACAACGTCACGACTACGTTTTGACATCTTAAAGTAAAACGTATACATGTGTGTGTAAATCGTTTGACGTTTGTGTGCGTTTTGTGCTTTAATAATTTAATATATTAATATAGCATAAATCCATAAAAATATTAGCATCCGCACAACCTCGTATTATGTATATCATTATTATTAATTAGTAAGCGTGAGTAGAAATTAAGCTGTAATTGTTATTGAGAATTTGAAGAAACAGTGAAGTGAAGGGCCGTTAAAATCTATAGAAATTGGTATTTTTGGTAGTGATATCCAAAATAGAAATTTAAAACGGTGGCCATTTCAAGGGAGGACGGGAAATAAACAGTTATTTATATGATTAAATTATTATTTTTTCACCTGCTCATCACCGAATATTACCTAGTAACGCCCGATTCTATCAACGAAATACCGTTGGCCATTTTGATTGATGGCTATCTTTTACAATTTCCGGATTCGCCATCGCATACGCATGTTTTGTCGTGCAATAATGCACTTTGTGCCGTTTAAAATAAGTTTCAATTTCTCATAAAACATATTTTAACTAGGATGTATGCCCAAAAAGGATTTTACGACGGCTACAAAAAAGGGAACGCAAACTAAACATTTAACGAGCAATAAACTTTTTAAATGTATAAACAAATATTACGAAACGAATCTGTACCCCATACGATGTTATACGTCGCATGAAATCAGCACACATTTTTTATAAGAGCCAACAAGAATATGGTCCACCTGGTAAGTAGGCAACATAGCCCACAGAGATTCGCTAATAAAAGCATTTCCAACCCCATTCCCACTCTTCCTAAACAATTCAGAAAATTTTAAAACTTAACGCCTTTTCAAACGACTTCAAAGATAAGAAGAGATTCTCAAATCGACTGCACTTTTTTTATGTTTGTGGCATCAGAATTTTCGACTGGGTAAACCGATTTTGATAATCCGTTTTGCATTTGAGAGCTAGTGCTTCCCGTGTGATCCTAACTCAATTTAGTCCAGTTTTGATAGTAAAAAGTCCGTTTTTTTATTGTTCAAATTTTATATACATTTTAAAAACCTACTAAGCGAGGATTTTTAGAAAATTTGAAATGAATTATGAACCTTTCTAAAATCCATAAAGTCCATTTTAAAAATCTTAATATCTTATATAAGGTGCAACATTTTTCTGTTTTATGCTTTGAGGGTATTATAATATAAACATAAAGATGCTAATAAATTTAAAAAGATACAAAATTAGACATCTCTACAAATCACACACAACCCTAGTCGGCGGCGTCATCGATGTCGATGAATATATTGACAGAACTAAATGCTCACGTCTCGATATATGGTATGCACTAATTAAATCATTAATCTTGCAGCATCCGCCTATTTTGAGATAAACTCTGATCATATTATATATCATCCATTACCATAAATATATTTAAACACATAATTAAGCACATTTATCACCTGATGGAAACTGGTTAGGCTTGTCTTGAACATTCTAAAGTGAAAGAAGAACCAAAAAATAAATGTAGAGTGCGTAATTAAAATGAACTTTATTTTTATTGCAGTAAAACTTCTTTACGCACGCTGACTTGTGGAGTAAGCTGGTGAATGCGTTCCTAGAGCGTTACGAAAAGTGTGATCGGGCGAGGCGAACGAAAGTTTACTTGACTAAGTTTAAGTTGAATTTAGACTACATCGACTTAATAGGTTGTTAATTGAACGGCTAATTGCGACATATATACATTTACATATAATGGGTTCTTTCGTTGATAATTAATATTCTTAAATAGATTTTTTATTTATATTCATTACTAACCGATACATCAGAAATTACTGTGATTTGATTGATTGCAAGACCGAGAATAGGCTTATGGTATGAAGATATTTTACAAAAGGTAATATCTCTTAACTTATATCTCCATTTCCGTTCGTTCACCGGGTCACAATTTTTTGTAACGCTCTCGTTCCACCCCTCTGCGTTCACCGGCTTGTTCTCCAAGTTAAGCATGCCTTTGAAAATACCTCAATCTGGCTTTATATGTGGTAATTTCATTTTTTTATCTGCAGAATTTGTTAGATGCCACACAAGCTGATTTAATGAAGAGTAACAGGCTTCTATGCCTTTAGATAAATAATTAGGATTTCGCCAAAACCCCAAAAACCCACAAAATTTAACAAAATCACTGGATTCACGCGGGCCACAACGCCTGTTACAGCTTGTTTAAAATAAATTAAGGATATTAAGAAAAAATCGATGATTTTTTTTTATTACGAATTATTAATTTTTAAAAACATTATTTAGAATAATCATTTTTATTCATTTACTATTCGTTACACAACAATACACACATGACCCCAATTCTGGGCGTAGCTAAATAATTCAGAAAAAAAATACGAAGAACTAATGAGGTCAAAATGATCATCAATAAATATTAAAATCTAAGTTAATATGCGTTTCTATGATATAAATGAGGTTTACAAAAGAGGACGTCCACCTAAAAATTTGTAAAAACTTCATACTCTAAGTAAAGTTTGACCTAATTATGAGTAACTCTTTATGGAAGAGCGGGGTCTCCTTAGAAAGGCAATTGTTTATTCAAACATAATTGAGAAATTGTAAAAAAAATGGGTAAAATAAAGATAAAATAATTCATTCATTCATAGGACACATTTAACAGGTGGCCATTGAATCGAAACAAGACCAAGAATCCTGAGCGAAAATATTATTCGGTAATAATCTATTCCAAAAACCTGAAACATTGTAACTATAAGTGAATAAAAATGAAATACTTTTTATCAATCGCGGACGTATGTCAATATACAGTCAGCTATGATATTGCTTACAATAAAAAAAACTATTTCGAGTATAAATTTTAAATGAAAAGCTTTTAAAAAGTCTATATGAATAAAAAGTTTGATGTCTCTATTCATAATTCAATACAACCTCAGGAATCCGTAATTGGTGCATATATCGGAAGTGCTTCTTGTTTAAGTAAACTCTATTAATTAAAAAAGAATATTCCGCAAATTAAATTCATTGGTTTGTTTTGTCCAAATGAAAAATCATTTTGGGTATCGTGTTTTTCTAGTCCACTTAGTGAATGATATAAATTCAAAAATTGGTTTTGGATTTTGGTGCTCCAAATGAAAACTTAGTGCTATTTGTGTTATATCCCGATATCGGATTTGAATTAGAATTTAAAAACGCTTGTAGATGTTTAAAGAAAACCTATAGAAAGATATTTAAAGGTTAATTCTGTACGCAGTCGGACTCCGCTACTCCCTTCAACTACTACGTGTTTCGTCAGATAATAGGTAAGCATAGATTTAGATAAATAATAATCTATTGCAATAATATAGCGCGAAAAATGACGTATTTTTTGTGACGTCTTGTAAATCAAGTAACGCCGGTTGCACGCACGAAATAGCATGACACATTGTCACGTTCTGCTTGAGCCGAGCGTGCAAACGAGAGCGCGGAACAAGCGATTGAGAGGCACGATCGGTCTATACACGCCAAAATTATCGTCCGTAAACAAACTTTACAGACAACCATTTTTTTTTAATTAGATAAGCTAGCCTTAGCTTTTTAATTTGTTAGTTTGTATCCACCATAAAAAATAAAGACATAAAAGACACCTGTCATCCGACTTTACGAAGAACCTGCGTCACACATACATACTTGTAATAATAATTTGCCAGTAGTTTGTATTTTACCATTTTAAGGTTAACAATGAACATCGTGGATAAATGTATAATATGAGTGACCTATAAAAAAAAGATTACATCAAGATCTAAGTCAATAATATTTACTAAATAGTCTCCATTCCATATTTTCATTTTAATATAATTTAATTTACTCTTTTATTACATTCATAGCATATTTGCTTAATTGCTTTATAAAACCTAGCATAAATTTGCATCATCACAATTAGCATTTTTAGAACAATTTCTTTAATATAGAAAAGAAGTGCATTTTCATATTTGTAATTCCAACTAATCTTAATGATTTAACACTTCGTAAACGTTAATTGTTTATTTAACTTCTTAGAAAAATATTTTACAAAAACTGTCATAAGATCGTTCAATTTCGCGTTAAAGTTTGATACATTAATTGTAACGTACCGTAATAAAAATATTGTATATATCCAGGACATTGGGTATTTTATATGATATAGGCAGAGATCCACGGTCAACGTAACGTAGATGCAAAGCATAAGTAACTTTGTAAGTTGTTGCTAAAAATCTTAGAAATAAAAAACAACTAATAATGCATACGACTTAGCCTTCGTAAAATCAACTCTATATTTATGTGTAATAGCGTTCGGTTTTATAATAAACACCCATATAATATTTGAGAGATGTCCGTAAATAAATTTAAAACATTTATTAAAGGTAAGCTCATTCAAAAATCATATAATTATGTCAAGGATTATTTGAATGATGAAAGAGCTCGGGAGTAAATTGCTCTAACCGTGTCTGAATTATTGGTGATAACAGTGAAAACAAAAATATAAAGGATATTTTTAACAATTTTGGGTAAAGTTGTCTATGGAGGACGTCTTTGGCCTACAGTTCCATATAGTAGGCTTCTTTAAATAATAGGATCTCTTTCTTTCATCTTCTTTTTTTTATAAGTAATTTGATCGTCACACAAAGTCACAATTTTTATGACTAAATGGGCAAAGTATTAAAAAATGAGCTTTGTGTGATAAAGATTAAATAATAAGTTTATACTCTAATACTTGTATTACATATATAATTTTAAACATCAATAAATTTTTACTCTTAAGAGGCTAGCGAAAAATATATACACTAATATTTAAAAAAATACGTGAAACAGATAATTGCGCCGACGGATGAGTATGAAATTTGGCCCGTATGTAGTTTATATAGAGGAGACTTACAACACTTAAAATTTTAATGATTTGATTGCTATATAAAGAGCTGTAATATGCTTCAAACACAATTGAAAATAAATGAAAAAAAAAAATGTACTAAATTTTTGTTTATTATTTTATAAGCATACACTTTGTTTTGTTTTAAATTAAATTTTTGTCACTAATTGCATATGTCTATACAATATGTATTAAAAATTTTTGGCTGTCCATCGGTTCGTTCCCAGTAATTTTTGAAATGACTGGACCTATTTCGACAGGACTTTCACTGGCAGATAGTTGATATTGCAGGGAGAAGAAATAGTTAAGGTGCCTCAAAAAAAGTTGAAACCCTCAAATTTAACAAAATCACTGAAATCACGCAGAGGATGTAGCGGGCTACAGCTAATATAATTTATTATTTACCTACGTATTGGATTTGAAATTTGACCTATTTTCGACTATTAGTCTACTCCAAACAGGGGAATGAAAATAAAGAATTATGGATAATACTTTAAGTGTGCCAAAATTAAAATTTAATAGATATTTTATTTAAATTGTCCTCTAAAAGATCCTTTTTATCGTCAAATATTGTTATACCTACTATAATTCGAAGTAGTGACGTTGTCGGCCTTTAAAGGGGGCTTTAGTCAACTTATTAAAGTCTTTGGAAATTACTAACAAATTGCATGATCCATTAGGTTTAAATTAATTAATTATTCATTCATTTAGGCCACCGGGAATCGAACGAAACGCGACAAATATACCATCACTTGACGTGATAGCATTGCTGTCACTTCACACCGATCTTATGTAAGAAAGAGGTACAATAACTCACCTGCCAATAGTCTTCAATACAAAAAATTATAAAAACACAAACATATATTATTTAATGTTATTTATAGAGGGGACGTCCGTGCAATACTGCGTGATGGCAGCCTACTGTATTGCTTATATAGGGGATGAGATCGCAACGAATGACTTGACTGGTCGCTAGACAAATCGGGTGGTGAATCCATTGTTTGAGCGGAGCGGTTTCTAGCAGATTTTCTTAACAGCGATTTATGTATTTTTGACTAGCAACCCGTCCTGGCGTCGCACGGTTGCAAAGACAATATTAATATACATGTATCTATTCCTGTATGTATACTAATATATAAAGCTGAAGAGTTTGTTTGTTCGTTTGTTTGAACGTGAAAATTCATCCGCGTAAAATTAGGTAAAAAAAATCTATGCTTCCTGCAACAAAACTTTCGTCACAAAATTTGGTTTTGCCAGCCATTGCCGCTGACATGTCCACAACAAGCAAGGTTCGCCGTTGACGAATACGTCAAGGAGGACAATATATATAATGATGAGATTTTGGATGTTTGTCACTCTTGTTGCTAACTCCATCCCTTTTTTACTTACCTGTTTCAAGAGTCATTAGGAATGCTTGTATTATGATAATTTCGCGTTTACTCTTCATTTAAAAAAGGGTTTTCTAGGAACTAAGGAATATTTAAATATAAGATTTTGGTGCTAGCATTCTTTACAAAAAATAATATTTTCTAGTGTTCCCTGCTTTTATCTATAAAAATAAAAATGAATTGTAATAGCAAATCTCGAGAACGGCTCAACTATTTCGGATGTTTTTTTTTTCATATGTTCTTTAAAGTACACGAAAAGTTTTGATAAACAGAAAAGATATAAAAATTAACTTGCAGCTAAATATATATTTGTGAAATAAAATGGTTTATTCAATACTCCAGTGTGGGAACACCATTATAGTACAAGTTCGTGTCTGGTCTGAACAAAATTTTAATAGTCATAAACATCTGATAGTATTCGACACATATCAGGCGTTTCTCTGTACACAATTTTCGCACTATATGCGTAACCTTTGAATATTGTGCATTTAACCTGCACATTGTGAGTCCATATTTCCATGTAAATACATTTCTACGTTGCATTTGGCGTAAATACGAGAAATTCTGTGTTCATATCAGATCAAACTTACTTTGTTGTGGTATTGTTACTGCAAACAGTATTTCGAATAAGTCGAAGATTTTTCGATTGTCCAAAATAAAAATAATATTAACACATTTTTTGATAAATGTTTATGGATAATGTAATAAAAGCAGTAGAGTAACCGACGCCTCTTTTTTTAATATATCTTTTCGTCAATTAAAGTTATAAAATTTATATCGGGTAAATACAGAATTAAGAATCTCTTGTTGTGTAGATGCCACCGGAGAAGTACTGGGTATTCGTCCACTCTTCAACAGTTGCCATGGCTCCAATAGTTCAAAAGTCTTAAATGCTCTCTAGAAGTTTACAAACCCTCTCACTTAACCCCAGTATCAAAACAAGTTCCAAGCCAGATCATATGTTAAAACGCACTTATAAGTTAATAGCTGTTCCCCGCGCCTTGGTCTGCGTATTAACATTGTGAGGACTCCTTAATCTGACTCTATCGAAAAATCCCTTATTAGGGGATGTCTACTAACTATATACTACCTCGTTGCTAAATTCCCTCGTTGTACCTCCCGTGGTTTTCGAAATCTCGTGATATATAAACACAACTACGGGTGCATATAGATTCATAGAGTTGTACCAAATCATATTTGATAAGCATCTTCCCCATGGTCTAACTAAATAATCTAGTAGGCATCACAGAAGGCAATTCCTTTTAATTGACGTTTCCCTTCAGAAGAGTCGAACTCTTCAACATTCGAACTCTCTAGGGCACAAAGGAGAGGTAAAAACTCATCAATTTCGTGAATGTAGTGAATTTACATATATTATTTAAGTCAACATATGCATATGAAATTAGAAAAAATAAGTAGATATGACTAAAATTGGAGTACTGTAAACGGGTTAGCGGAATTCCCGCCAGAGTCATGACGGCTCCGAGCGAACGTTGCGTGCCGCTAGTGGCATTTATATTTATGACTGCTATGGTAATCTGTATCACATTTAAATGTAAATAGGGTGGAAGTTCTGGGTCCTTTTTACTTGATTTACAATGAGAAATGGCTAAATTTAACGCTTTGAACTGTATAAGGCGTAAATCTTACGAGCGACACATTCAGTTTCTAAGATTTACTTTGTAGATTTTGTTAAAACTTATTCATACAAAAAATAACATTTTCTTTTCATCAAATTATCTTAATTTTAATTATACTAACAGACGTTTTTTAAAGTTTATTTTTCACAAACTAATATAAAAGTTAAATTAGCGGTGGGAGTGGGTTAATGTTGCCCACATCTACAAATGGTGAGAGGCTATACCGCTTTTCGGGTATCACTTTGTGTTGGCGATCAACAAGAGCAGCGGCGTCAACACCGTACAAAGCGGTAGTCATAAACGAGGATGGTCGCCTCATCGGACAATAGCCCCCACACCTGCACTTGCGATTGTTCTCCCGATAGTAGTAATTTAAGATTACCTGAACTGCTGTTGTGATAACGACCTGGACACGATCAGAAGCTTTCTTTGTTTCAATGAGAGGGTCGCCATAGTATCAGCGAGTGGTTATTAGGCGTATACTGGGAGCGCCAGGGACGAGCGTACCAGCGCGGGTTGATCGCTGATCACCCATCATACGCTCGTCAAACGCAGGGTCGCGCGTATTGGACTCGTGTCCATATCGCACCGCAACACTTTGTATATTATAGTTTATTTTTAGATTGTTGCTTATTGTATAGTATTTTTAGTTATTGTTTAATTTATGTACATTGTAATACTCAGAAATAAATGTTTCTTTCTTTCTTTTAAATACAAAGACCACATAAACTTTAGAAATTATTTTCCAATTAATTACAATCTATAAATCTATCATGGCATCGTTTATATTTATTTATTTGCTAAAAAAATTTGAGTAAAAATTTTGAAAACGCTTAAATTATAGTTGCAGACATATTCCAATTTTCTTGGCCTACATTTAACCATTCCTAAGTGTTTCTTATACACATCACACATCCCAAACCAGTCTAGCCGTTATCATGAGATGCCTTTATAAATACAGCAGCATTTAATTTATACGGATAAAATCTCGGTAAATCTATACTTTAGGTATCCGCAACGAATGACCGCAAACGACTATAAATATTTATTCTTTAACTTTACAATGGCCATAACCGTTAAACTTGGTACTGGAGATAGAAACCATTGAATAGCTGCAGATTAGCATGTTGAAAGCCACTATTTCTGTGGATCCGTTTGAATAAATGGAGTCCTTGACATCTGTTTCTAAATGGCCATTATTTGAACCGTTACTAACGTATTTTTATTTATGTGATCAATAATAGTGGATTGCTGCACCTAGCGCAAAGTGAATTATTAATGCAGGAGTGTATTAATTACACTATTAAGCAAGGTGCGTTGTCTACTAGAGTCTTTGTTGTAAATTTATACGAAAATAAACAGTGTATTATTGAAAAACAATGCAACGATGAAAAATCAATCATTTCCACACTGTTTTGGGTGTAGGCAGAAGATACGTCCTTTGTGATTGTTTTTCTAGTGAATAATGATAAGATTACTGCGCATCCACGCAATAATCAACTGAACTTCTTGAAAGTTTCCACTGAAAGAAAAAAATCTATTTTTTAACTAAAATGGCTCATTGTGTAGCAATTTTTATTGTGACCCATTCTTGTTTTTCCAAATCAATCCAAATAATTTTGAGTAATTGAATATTTCTTTATTTATTTGGCTGGCCCGTTAGCGCAGTGGGCACTGACCCTGCCGTCTGCTCCGGGGGTCGTGAGTTCGATTCCCACCTCGAGTCTGGGTGTATTATCTATATGCATGTAATAAACGTACTGATTTTTGGCATTACAGCTATCGAAAGTAAATTCACTCTTGGAAAGCACTCAGTCACGGTATAAGGAAGGAGTTTTGTGAAATGATATAAACAATAACTGTTGGTTCTGTTTTACTCAGAAATGTATAGAACATTAGCTAATCTTTAAACAAGAAATAATTTTGTGTTTAGGTGAATAACTTAAATTAGAATACTTGGGAGTTTTTGAATGGGATCAAATTACGGGATCAAAATAGCCATCGCTAATTGATATTCTAATTTGCTCTTTGGCAATACATTTAATTATTTTGCTTAAAAAATATTGTAAGTAACTTAATGATGAATTATGAAGCTTGGTATAGCGGGGCTATTTCATTAATTTTTTCCGTTGATTGACAGTTTTTCACCATCCATTGTATAACAAGCAAAATTGAGCCTTTTAACTAAGTGACGTGCAAACGACATTCGACCTTAGCGACGAAAACCAATTCCTTGGTTGACTATACATTTAGTTTTTTGTTTATTTATTTATGTCCCCAATTAAATAAGAAATTATCATTATCTCATTATCTCGATCGCAACGTTTTACCGATAACCCTGTGTATAAAAGCGAAAGGTCACCTATAGCGAAATTTCGCAAACAGCTTGAATACATAGACGAAATTTGGCAAGGATGTAGTTTATAGTTAGTTGACATCCGCTAACAACATTTTCTGATTGGTCCAGATTAAGGAGGTCAATCTATAAAGCAGACTGAGTAGCGTTTAGAAAAAAATTTTTTTAGTGTAATTATTTACGTGAAAATACAGACGTCCGAATATTTGTGTATAACAGGCGGCTGTTACCTATAATACAGGCATTAAGTTGTCTACCTTAGGAACAGACGTCCGTGTATCATATAGTCCTGTATTTATATATTTATTATTTATTATCTATCCTTCGGCTTGTTGGTATAGGAGTTATGATTTTATAATTGATTAATATAACGAATTTCTCGATTTAACAATTTTTCCAAAATCCCCTAGATATATCAAAAAGAGCTAATGCAGAACATTCCTTTACATTACGAATATATTTATCGAATCTATTTTTATAACGAATGCAGAATATAGATAGAAGGCGTTAACTTACCATTATTTTATGATTTTTTTCAACTTGAAATCGTAACATAACGTATCTACTCCTATGTTCAGAGGATCTAGCACGAACATTTCGAACGGAGAAAAGGAGTCTAAGTTAGTTAGGCGTTAAGTTAGACACTTTTTAACTAACGGTCGAAAACCATCCAAAATGGCGCTGGTGTAAACAAATGGCATATTATGAGTGTAGCCATAGTAAATAAAGTCACCAATAACCTTCTAGAACGGCGCGGCATGGTATGAAGGTAGCAATGAATTGAACAATAAATTACCTTTAAAATTTACCATAGTGCTAATTTGGCGCCTCCTTTTTTCATAATTCGACGGACATTTTTAATATACAGTGATATTACTCGTTTATGTAGTCTCCATAAGACCAATGATGATGCACAGAATAATTATATTTATTTTTTTGTCCATAGATACCTTAAATCAAACAGAAACCCCAGTGGGCGTCGTAACATCAGAAGACCTATTAGTTAGGAATCCAGACTAAGCAGGTTCAAAGGCTCTCGCAATTTTACGCGGACGGAGCCGCGGGGCACAGCTAGTCCTTTTTATCAGTTTTACAACACTAATATGCCAGAAATCAGTAAATATATCATTTTTAAACTTCAAACTTTTAAAGGGGAACAATTCAGTCATACATAATTTTTGCGAAACTTTGACCGTTTACGCAGCGCACGCAGCGGAAGCTCTCAAAAATGGGGAAAATACCGTCGATTTTAAAACATTCTTCCTTAGTTCTCCGCTCCTATTAGTCTTAGCTTGATGGAATTGAATGAGATTAAGAAAAAAACAGTACTTATATATGAATATGTAAGTAGATAGTTTTCTTATGAATAATTATCATACATTTGTTTCAATCAAATATTATTTGTGCTTGTATAATAAAAAAGTAATGGCAAAGCGAAAATGGAATGGAACGGGAATGGGAACGGGGAATTTTATAGGATAATAGAATGTAAGAAACCCCAACCCCGGCAGGACAACGTCTGCCGGCCAGTGTTATATAGTTTCAAAGAAAATGTTACCATTTTTATGAATGAAGACGACAAATAAATTCAAGAAAAGTTATATAAGTTTACAAATTTCAAACTAAATCATTATAAAATTCATACATACAAAGAAAATCAAATCAAATAAAGTCAATAAAAAACTTGTTTAAAGAAATAAGATATTAGCAAAAGATAAGAACTACCTGAATTGAATGAAGCAAACATACCTACGGACATTTAATAACAGATTTCCTTGGTAATTATGAAAACAGATTAATTTGCAATCAGAAAGAAAGAAGCTATACCTTAAGGTACTACTTTATACGCTCGAACAAAGCATTCAGTTAGCTTGGCTAAACTTGGACATTATAAGCACTACTAAAATTATAAGGTAAATAAAAGAAGAAGAAGACTAAGAAGAAGAAGGAAAGAAGAAAGTTTGAGTGCAAAAGTTCACTTCCCGGCCTGTTAGGATCTGCCGTAATTTAGGGTTTTATTTTAAAGAAAACTAATATTTTGCAGCAAACTATTACTAACTTTTTTGACAATAGAATAAAATATATCAAAAAGAAAACAAAAGATGTAAAAAGAATACGAAAAATTATAAAAAACTAAAACAAACCAGACAGTCCGCAACTCCGGACAATGATTTAACTCAAATTTCAATGTCTAAAATTTTGTCGGTGAATGCCCTTTAGTCGCAGTCAAAGTACATAATCTTAGTAATCATAGTTTTTGTGCTAGGTTTTGCCTTAATCCAATTAAACGAAGGCAAATATCATAATTTAAATAAGTCAAGGTTGAATAAAAAAATCTTTTGTAGACGAATAAAGAGTAAAATACAAGTAGACTAATGTTTTTTTTACTAGAAAATAATGTTTTTACTTTTACAATGTTGGTAGGATTCAGTAACATTTTTAATTCAAATTTCGAATTCAAATGATATTTTATTCAAAAAGACTTCTACAAGCTGGTGCTCCACTCCTATTGGCCTTAGTGTGATGATATATAGCCTCGACAGTTTCTGGTGTATGTTCGAATAAGCGACTTTTCGGTTGATCTGTGTTCGGATAATCCACGCTCTACAGTACATAGTTGCCGATGGAATTTGAGATCAAAAACATAAACATTGGTGTGGACTGAAAACAATAAGCTTATTCGTGCAATTGTGCAAGAAAACTTAAATAAGTTATTACTGACTCTTTTCTATGCAACAATGTCGTATAATATGTCGCAATAATATAATGTAGCCTTTTCACGAGTGCAAACATTTTTATGTACCTGGCAATACAGCAGAAATCCTAAATATTTGGTTATTTTAACAAGATCATATAAAAATCTGCATTATATTACGTTTTTGATGCAAGTGAATAAAACTAAAAATTATAAAAAAACCTAATGCAAACATGCGTTACCGACTTCAATAATCGATTTCGGATTCAAAGACGATTTTAGTCGAACTTTCCTAGTGTCTCATATCTGTTATTGCCGTTGTGAGAAAGAGGTACTGGTACCCGGACGCGCCGGCCCAATTCGGCTACAAGCATGGCGCTACCTCTAATTAAAAATTGTATGTAAATTAAATTTTGTTATATAGAGGAATAATTTTTTTAATAGAGCCAAAACAAATAAAAACAAATTTAAAGCATACACACACTTAAATACACTACGTACATCTCATACATACACACATCACATACATTATACAAACAAAAACACTCCACACGCACAACTCTCATGCGATTCTTTTTTTTAATTGTTTACTAATTTAGAATCATGCTACTAAGATAATAAACGCGAAAGTTTGTACATATGGACGTATGGAAGTAAGCTTGACGCTCTTCCACGGAAAAACTACTGAATGGATGTTAATAAAATAATATAGTTTAGACATCGTGTCATTCGAAACTGCGCCTAGTTCCGTAGTGACCCGTAATATACTGCCACCACGTATCTCTGTCTATCACCACTACGTACCTATATCTATGCGTTAGTTAATTATCAATTTAATGTATTTAGAATATGAATATTGCAAATGTTACAATAGGCATGTTGTCAGTTATCATAAATCGTTTATATTATATATTTATCTGATAAAATAAGAGGCATAAAGCTGAACAAACATATTTATTTTTATATTGCGAGGGAGATTAATAGGGATTAACAAAAAAGGAAACCACAAAATACAACAATCCGCTATGACAGCTAAAACACTCAGCAGAGCGTATGACGTTACTGTATGTTATAGTGCGTTCCAATAAGAGATTGCAACGATTTAAAGTGCTCATTGATATTCGACATTTGACGACTGCGATCCTTATGGTCGCGGTGAAATTCTCTTCTTCTTTCTTTTCTTTCTTTATTTATAAAATTAAAAATTAACATTGTTATTTACATTGAATGATTCAGTCATAAACTCACTTGAGTTTTACCGTGAATCATAGCCATCGCATTTGATTTATATATCTCGAGGTTACACTTTGCGAAACGCACTGTTAAAATAAAGTGACGTCAGCACAATTTGGACTATTTTGGAGGCAATTTGAATCTTAAAATTTATAAGGTTTTTTCTGCTATAGAAACGTAAATTTCCGCAGAAATATTAACTTTTTTGGCAATAGTGGATACTTGAGAACATTATAAACCTATTTTTCAAAATTTGTCGTCGCGCCTTTTGTTAAAGTAGAAATCTCAGATTTTTCTTTCTTTCGTGGAGTTATTCTTCAGATTCTTTAGAATAGATTACCGTTGGGAGAATAAACAGACAGACAGACAGACAGACAGACGGACAACGAAGTGATCCTATAATGTTCCTCTTTTGAGGTACGGAACCCTAAGAATTAAGTTAATGTTGTGAATGTCACCGTTGCCGTCTTATGGGTAACATTATATGCTCCCAAACACTCAAATTCTATTTAAAAAAAAAATTGAAAAAATTACCCGCGCAGTTTACAAGTTAGAAAAAAATTCCTTAAATTAAAAATGAATATAGGAAATCAATCAATCGATAAACATCAAATCGATTTTATTATACATAATCTATTTAAACTTTTCGCCTCTATAAAATAAAAAAAAACCGGGCATGTGCGAGTCTGACTCACGTACTGAGGGTTCAGTACCATCACGTTATTTACAAGGTTTCATTCCATGTTTTTTTCAATTTGACGTAGTCACCGTATTTTTTTATGATTTAACTACTCCAGTTCCTGGATTTTTATTAATGATTCTAAGTCAACAGGAAGTATCCTGTAGGTTTTATTGGGAAATATGAAATAAACGGCCATGTCTTTTGATTGCGTACACCTGGAGGATTGATTTTTTCCCAGTTTCAAGAGACCACAAACTTCAGCATTTGGTACTAATTTCAAATAATAGAGTACGGAACCCTAAATATAAATTCGCCTCAGGCTTAAATTATATTTAAATGTTTGCGTTTCATTAGATCATACTGCTTGAATGATCTTTGAATTAATAAAAATAAAAATGTCTAACGCGTTAGGAAAAAAATATGATTATTTTTATGTTAATTGACGCAGAAAATCTATAGGTGTATTAACTAGCTTGTTTGTCTTTGTAAGATAGTTATTTTTTTTAAGAGACTTCTAATTGTCTGAACTGGACAAAATCGAAGAGGAACCACAAGGAAAGCACCAGCTTTTAAATAAAAAAGAATAATCAAAATCTGTTCCCTTAGTCGAAGGTTCTGGGGTAACCAAAATAAAAGGAGGTAACAAAAATTAAAAAAAAAAAAACAGTCGAATGAGTACCATTTTGGGAAGTCGGTTGAAATCAGGTTTGGAAAAAATCTTTGATCAACCGACTAAAAAAGGCGGTTCTCAATTCGACTGTAATATATTTAATTCTTTTTTAATGTTTGTTACCACAGGACTTTCGACTGGGTAAACCGATTTTGATGATTCTTCTTTTACTTGAAGCGCGGGTGCTTCCCGTGTGGTCACATTTCAATTTTTTTTAACGTAACACATAAAGTGGCAGGCGGTTCACTCGAGTGACTAGCGACGCCCATTGAGAACTGCGACATTAAAGGGCTCACAGTTGCGTTGCCGGCCTTTGAAGAATGAGTATGCTCTTTTCTTGAAGGTCCCTAAGTCGTATCCGTTCGGAAACACTGAAGCTGGAAACTGATTCCATATTGGAATTTGGGGAATTCAATTTGAAGAAGAAAGTTTAGTTTGTTTTAAGTTTGGATGCGGAAAATTTGTTATGACATATACCGAGGAAAAATGCAACGTACGGGTAATATGTATGTATATTTGGAAACCCCTAATCTCATTTCACTTAAAACAGAAATGACTAGAATATGAATGAACTGTGACGGTTTTTAAACTTTTTGGGGAAAATAATTTGTAAGATTTTTTATGTAAATTTGGCGGTAAAAACCGGTAACAGTCACGTTCGTTCTACATCGGTTTTTCAATGTCGCAATTATGTTCATATACGAAGAGTCAATTATTTTGTTGTAAAAAATGATACGGACTAGAGGTTTTTGAGCAACAGGATCAAAATTCCCCTTACCCAGGTGCACGAGTTCGCCGTTACACGTGTTTGTGTCTGTTAATTATTAAATACGGGCAAAATTTAATTGTAATATGTGGTAAACTTGTAGATATAAAGTTGCAGGTTGTTTCTGACTGGCGTAAAAGTGTATCTGGAGTCGCGCTTGCAGAAATTTATTTACTTACGTGAAGCGAAAATTTAAGTTACCATTTTAAGAAAATTGCGCGAACGGAAGTGTATGAAATTTGGCACAATTGTACTTCATATAGAGGGAAGTGTGCGAATGCTAATATTTTTTTATAATATGCAATATAAGTGTGGTATATCACCTCTTTCATAATTAAGTTACTGGCCGGTAAGCCAGTGAGATTATAATCAATAATGTGTCAACATTATGTCATTAATAAATAATGGAGATATAGACAACAATGCATTTAATTTCTTTAAGTATATTTAATAATAAGTATATTAAATTATAAAAAAAAAACCACGCGCACACCAATGTCCAACGATTTACATCATTTACACACACATGTAGTGGATGATGTCAATGTAATAGTGATAGTCGTAAATTATATTAATTGTCGAAATTTAATTTTTTGTGAGTAGAACAATATATGTCGTTTAACGGAAAAAGGTTTGTGGGCGAATTTAGATCAGCCGGCCATCTCTTTTATATATAAAAGGGTTCAAACCTACACATCTTTTTTATTTATAAAAAAAAAAAACTTGCACTTAGGGGCCAGTCGGCCCTCCCATAGAGTCAATGGAGCGGTCGCTCCAGGTGTCACGTCCTAGGAGGCGCCTCAGCTAGGGGCGACTCTTAATATGCGATTATTTAAAAAATATTTTTATATTATTAATGAGGAGGACGTGGCCTAATCAGTGGTTGGCATTTAAGTCGATCGCTAAGTTAAGTTGCTCTGGCTGCGACCGGGTGATAGATGGGATAAATGAATTTTAAAACGTTGCTCTCAACTCAACTCGACGCTAGTACCGTATTCAATTACTTTACTGCGCTTTCTTACAAATTAAATTATTTCTCTGCCATTATTCCACGGTAAAATATTCAATAATTATGTATAATGGACATGTGGAGGTCGTAGCTTAATCAGTGGTCGGCATTTGAGTCGATCGCTAGGTTAAGTAGCTATTATCGTGACCGGGTGTTAGAAGGGTGACCAATTCTAACACTGGTTTTCAAATATCGTCTTCCGCGTTTAGTAGTTTTTTAGAATCGTGGGTTCCGATTAATGTCTCTGAGTGATATTATATTTTTTTTTATGTTACAAGGGGCAAACGAGCAGGCACCTAAGTGCCTACCGACGCCCATGGACATCTGCACGACCAGGACATATGGACCTTCAAGAAAAGAGCATGCTCTTTTCTTGAAGGTCCATAAGTCGTCCCTGGTGTTGCAGTTGTCCATGGGCGTCAGTAGTCACTTAGGTGAACCGCCTTCCCGTTTTCTCCTTGTTATATACAAAAAATAGTAAAAGAAGAAACGGGAGTAAAAGTTAAAAAGCATTCCTTTAATGCTTAAACTATTGCAAGGAATGAAATATTGCAGAATTAAATAAATAAACTTTAACACATCGTAAAAACCCGTCACAGCGAAAGCTTTCAGCCACTTAGTGGTTGAATCTGGCAAAGACAGAATGAGCTTAAATCTTTAAGCTAGTAAATTTAAAGACTTAAACAAGGGATTCCGTGAATTAATACAAATTCTAGTTTCATTTTAAGTGAATGTACTTTTATAATGGTGCATTTATTTTTTAACGATTGCATATTACAGAAGTAATAGAAATATAGAAAATAAATGTTATATGTCGCTTTGTGTAAAGTCATATTAAACGTTTGTGAAATTCCACCATGCTTGGAAGCCATGTGGCAATTCAGAATTATTCCAATACGGTAATCATAATGAAGTTTTTGTGGGTTTACCCTTTTTTTAGGCTTTAGTGGTTATTGCTTATTTAGTCCCACGAGAGAAAGAAAGATAGAAGAAAGAAAATAGTATTTAGACAATTTCCCTCCGTTATTACTATTATTTTTTTAATATTAGGAATACTTTTATGTACGTCTAAAATTCCCTTTTTCCCCTCCTACTAAGTTTAAATTGAAAGCTTGTATTGGGAGTGGGTGCGACAATATCGAAAAGCTTTTACGACACCTCTCGCTCTTTTCATTTCTTCATCTTCACCTTTTTTGCAAATTATGGTAGTAATTCTTCTTTTCGATTGATAACAAATTAGATACTCCTTTCACAGAGAACTTAGCACGAACATTTCTCGTCAGTTTACTTAGTTGCGTTCGAAACCGTTTTAACGTTACCGTTTTATATGACTTACTTGCTAAATATTGTCAGCAGAACTTGCACGAATCGAATGCTCGAAGTTACTGCGAAGAAGTCATGTAAAAAAGTAGCAAGAACTTTCATTTGAACTTCGATTGAATTTCCATTGACGTTCCATTTGGAACGTGAAAGAAAGTTAATTGTCGGGAAATGATCGTGCAAGGCCCCCTGAACTTAACCGCACGCGCTAATTAATAATTAGGGGGACGAATCAGGTGACTAATAAAATACATTTTTTCAACCGACCTCATAAAAGGATGAGGTGCTCAATTCGACTGCAATTTTTTTTTTAATGTATATTGTATTTATCTGTGGAAACTTTACTGGTCCATGTATTAGTTTTATTAGCAGTGAGTTTATGAATTATAAAAAAAAAATGTTTGTTACATCAGAACTTTCGATTGGATGAATCGATTTTGATGATTCTTTTTTATTTGAAAGTTGGTTACTTAAGTCTGGTCCCGTTTCAGTTTGGTCCAGTTCTTGAGTTCTGACAATTTTAAGTTGTTTTTTTTTTAAGAAAGAGATTTTGTCGTTACTATAAAAGCCAGTCCTCTTTGTTTATTTATAGTCGCCAACTGAAAATAAGAATTAATTTTTTTTGCTCATTTTTATTTATATAGAAAACTTCGACCGAACCATCTGTTATAAACGATATTTAGTTTTTAAATCCTCTTTGATGATACTTGCAGCACGCATTCTGTCAATGCTGTGTCGAATGCTTCAAAAATTACATTAAAAAGGTTACATTAAAAAAGTTTGAATTGTCGTACGCGCTATGGTTACATTAGAAATAATGTACGGTGGTTAAGTATTCTTAAATTTCTGATTTTCCGCGCAATTTTCACTTTTTCTGTCATAAGAACCTTCTCCTGACAGTAAAAAACACAATAAGAAAATAATTAGCGAAATCGGTCAAGTCGTTCATACGTGATGCCGAGAACAAGGGAAACAGGGATATATAGACAGGATATATATAGATATAGAGGAGGGTGATCGAATGCTGCTCATCGCAAAGCAGGAAGCTTGGAAGAGAATTCTGTTACGAATTTAACTTAACAGCTCAGCCTAATTAAGTTGTTTAACAGAGCGCAATAAATCTATTCACAAAAAGCTGCAATAGAAAGTGAAGAAAATTATTTATCCTAATTTTATTCACCGCGAGTATTTTTAATACAATAGAGGACAGCCCATTATCGATAGTTTTACTTACTTATATGTACGTTTGACGCCGAACGTCATATGAAACATTAATGCTACCATATAACACAACTTAGTTGCTATATATTGCATGAATTAAATTAGAACTCCCACGTATCGAATCCTCGATGTTAATGCCATGTAAGTCGTGTAAAATGGATGCACGAACCTTCATTTGTCGTTTTGTTTCGAACGTAAAAGTAAATAAATATGAATGAAGGTTTTAAATAAGTAATTTATTAAAGCTGAATAGATTGTTTGTTTACTTGAACGCGATAATCTCAAGAACTACTTGGTTCGATTTGAACTATTCTTTTATTGTTAGATAGCCCATTTAATCTATGTTTTAATGAATCTATGTTTTTACCTTATTTTATACGAACCACGTCGTGGCCACAGCTAGTATTTCACAATAAGCTGAAAATTTAGTTCTTCTAACTTAAAATATAAACTGGTTTTTATGATACACTGTGGAATTTGTGTAAACAAATAAATAAGGAATTAAATGAATTAACAACCCTTTCTTTAGGGAAAATATGTACGTTATTGATTTTGTCAGCCTATAATAATTTCCCACAGCTAGGCAAAGGCCTCCCCCTCTCAAACAATGAGCTTTATGTTGAAATTACAAAAGTTATTCATAAAAAGTTATTCCTTCAAGCTTTAAAGTTGAAATTATTAAAAATGTTCATATAAAGTTATTCTTTAAATTTCTTCTTTACTTGTTATATGGCTTGCTTTTGTCCACATGCACAATTTATTCTTTACATTGACGTTATGGTTTAGGTTTTATAATTAAAATTAAAATTAGCAATAAAAATATTATATTACACATGTACATTTTTATAACAAAAATTAGTCATTAAAAGTTATACTTACACTAATTTTACTTCACATAATGTATTAAGATACATGTTACATTACGAAATTATTCATATATAATTATTCCATAAATACATTTGAAAGTTATTAATAAAAGGTTATAGTTGAAAAAGTATTCTTAACGCTTAGGGAATATATTAATTTCAAGCATGAGAACTTAACGATCGTGCCGCCCACGAACTTCCATTACAGATAATATCTTCGGTCTCTTAGTTTGAAAGCGATTCCTATTTTTAAACTTTAATAGGAGATATTTTATTAAGGTTAAAATCATTATGCTAATGAGTAACCGTTCGCAGAAGCTCGCAGATGCGTTGCCGGCATTTGAGAAATATGCTTTATCCTTGAAGATCTCCCAGTCTAGTCTCTAGAAGTAGTAACGGTCTGGATACATTCGCGCAGGCAAATGCTTCAGCAGCAGAAAATAGAATAACTTGCAATTCGGTTTTAAAAGATTTCCTTCCTACATACAATCTTATTAACAATTAATCTTATTAACAAAGTATTTAACACTAGCTGTGCCCCCGACTTTGAAATTAATTAATTTATAATGAATTCCTCATCATAAATAACTTCTGGTTATTTTTGAAAACAAAAACAGGCATTGCCGGCCTTTTATCCATATGTATGTTTTTATATATTTCCAAAAGAAAATATTTGTCTATAACAGGCGTGTGTTACCTATACACAGGCATTAATTTGTCTACCTTAGGAACAGACGTCCGTCTGTCATATAGTTCTTTATATTTATTATTATTATTATTTATTTTACATTTAAGTTGTAGAAGAAATTATTTATCTTTTTTTTTGCATATATACTTTTGTTATCTTTCTTACATTCCATCATTAATCATAACTAATACATGGCAACATGTCAAGTCATATATAAAATATCAAACGTGTACTTTTCCTAAAGTTTCTTTATTGTCATAATATGTAATGAAATTACGTCAGGGTTAATAAAACTTGGGACTAGAAGTGTAAATTGTGTAATTATCGAAAGGTTCATGTTTGTATAGAGAGATATATTATTGTAATATTTAGTATGTGAATTTACTATTAAAAATGTGCATAACGAGATGGTTTTTTTCATTTGTATCCCCTTTTATACAAGTGCAAAACTTTTACACCTTTTATGGGCAAATAAAATTACTGCACTATCGGATAAATACATATATAAATTCATTCATAATATACTTTACATAAATAAAGAAGTTCAAGCATTAACAGAAGAGTTAACGAGATTCTATACTTCTATATTAATATATAAAGCTGAAGGGTTTGTTTGCTTGGACGCGTTAATCTCAGGAACTACTTGTCCGCTTTGAATTTCTTTCAACGTAGGATAGCCTATTTATCGAGGAAGGCTATATGCTATATATCTACACGCTAAAATTTTAAGCAAATTTTACGCGGACGAAGCCGCTGGTAACAACCAGTATTAGATTTTTTTAGGTAAATACCTAAGGATTACCTTAGGATTAAATAATCCTAGTAATCTTTTTGTAAAAAAAGTTTCAAGTGTAATCTATGAATTTTAGATATAAAAGCAAAAGGTCACCTAACACAACCCTCGAAAACCGCGGGACGTTAAAAAACATTTGAATGATCATTTTGCGTGGCCGGGGGCTTGGTATAACTGCGCAAAGTTTTGTAGAACTTTATAGTTTTCAAGGACAAAAATTTACAAACACTGAGCTATGTCTGGCTCCGGCATAGGACTAATGATTGTTTACAAAACGGATTAAAATTAATGGATTATTAATTTTATAACAAGTTGCAGCCACTTAGCCTTCAAAGATTAAAACACATTGACCTTATAAGAAGGCTAAAGATTATAGTAGATTATTGAACAAACTATAATTAAATCTATCAATATCGTAAACCCCTCTAGTTGCCGATGTAATTCGAGATAAAAAACGTAAACATTGGTGTGGACGACTTTTTTAACAGTTTAAATTTACTGATGCTCATTCAAGAACTACATATGTAATGTTTTTAGATCAGTGGTGAATATACATTCAGAACTTCACAGCGGTTTTTAATATGATCCTTCGAGCCGGACATGACCAGCGACCTATGCATGAAAATAATAACCTTATCTTTGCAATTCTGCGAATTTTTTTTTTCATACTTTTGCCAGACAAAGAATTTTTCAGACTGGAAGACTTTTTCAGATTTTACATTTAAAAAAAATCTTAAATTATTATTACGTTGTGTATAAATGTCACCAGTATTTTTTTAATTTAAAAATCTGAAAAACTCTGTCTGACTACAGAAGTCAAATTAATTGGAAGATTTCGGACTGAGAAATTGTTCCATAAGTGATAGTATACGAAAGGCATTATCAACTTGCACGTTTATTGTCAACAGTTATCTACGACTGCCTTTACCCTCGACACAAACTTTATACTCATTTCTATAAGGAATACTCCCGTAGACAGCAACAGACCAAATATCAGCAGGTACCAGGGAATTATGACGTGCGACTTTCTCGTCTCGGCGTTAAAATGGTATATTTTATTCTTCTCGTGCTGTAGCGAATGGAAGTATAATGTGACAAGGCCGTTCTCTCGCAGTCGTAAAGTGTGCATTTGAATCTTCTCCAGCATTGGGAATCCTTTGTAGAAGTAAATCGCGTATATAGCTTTAGCTAAAGGTACGCTAAATGTATAAATCATAGGATTACCGTAGCTATCGTAGTAGTCATACTGATTATATTCGTATAACGAGTGCAACACTACTGTAAAGAGATCCCCGGATTTGCTCACTGTTTTCACACTCTCCAACAAATTTTCGCAACCCTCTCCCTTACTGTTGTGGTAAGAATAGTTACCGACCGACTTCAAATAGTTTTTTATACCTTCACTCACGCAGGGTTTTAAATTATGTTTTAGAATGTCGTCTTCGTTAGATATCTGATAGTCTTTCAGCAAATTTGCCGTGAGACCCATCAAACTAGATTGGTAGTATACGCTTATTAAGTAAGCGAATAAAATCCAGTGGAGGAATATGTATTTTCTACAACATTTTCCAGGCATTTTGTTAGCGGAGAGCAAGAAGTAGCTTATCATGTGCATTAATAAGCGGCCTTTGTCTTTGGGGCTTGTTAATGTGGCGAAAATGAGGAAGAAGACCACAGAGGCTACAATTAGTGCGGCCCACACCACTGCATTGAATTCCAAGTACATATTCTTCCACAGTGGAACGAATGTAGCCTTCTGGACTAGGTACGACACGTCCTCCGTGTAGGCCAAGTGCCCCCAGGCATAGTGAAAAACCTGTGCCCTGGGATGCGTCAGCAACATTCCTCCGAGGATCATATCGACATCTCCCTTTTGCAAGCTGTACAGGGGACCAACGGCTGTCGTGTTATAGTCGATCTGTGTATATATCTCTGCGTCATCGGAATAGGTAAAGTTAAGTTTAAAATGTTCTCTTCGGCTTATTTGTCTTAATATTATTTCTTCGGCCCCTTTGAGTTTAGGTCGCTTAATCCTTCTTGGGTCTGTGGTGTAAGGAGGCCAGTGAGGAGCGCCAATATTAAAGGTGCAGTTCCTTAGTCCCGTTATCAGTTTGGGTGGATATAGATCTTCGTGTGACACAGAGCACTTTCCGTGTTCAATAATTCTGTCGTACCGCTTACCGCATCCGTAATTCTCGAATGGATTATACGAATATAAATTTGGTTCGGAACTGGCGCTTACCATCACAACATTGATAACATGATACTTCAATAAGATCGGAAAGATTTTTGCGAGCTCGATTTGACTTAACCCTTCAACAACGATAAGGAACCTCGCGGTTGGATTCCAAGCAGCTTCTTCCACGAGACTTGGGAAGTAAGCGACGAATTCCTTGTAATTTCCCGCAACGATCAGATACCCTTCGTTCGACACATTGAATCTGGTTCCATGCGTTCGAGTTATTAAAGAATTTACGTTAATAGAATGTACTAACTTAATAATATCCTCATTATCGCTATTCATGGACACGTATGTCAGCTCTTTGTTCAGATTAAAATATCTGAGCAATATGTGGCTTAAACACTTGTGGAAATTATTGTCGACGTCAGAATATCCTTCAAAGAAGGTGGCTTCGCTTCGAACGTGTGGTATTCTAATGATTTTTTTTCATTTCTTTGAGCGTTATAATTTTTTGGAAATATTTTCTATAAAGTGAAATCGTTCATTCTTATAGACTTTTTTATAAGCAGTTATGGACGTCATACGTATAATATTATTTTTTAATCATTTAACAATTTGATGACAAAATTTACGACTTAAAAACTAAGTTTACAAGGGTCTCTCGCGCCCTGCACTGAGAAGAGCCCGCAACAAACTCAGTCGAGTATATTTTTGTTATCACCATTTTCACAATAATTCGGATTTGGTTAGAGCAATTTATTCCCAAGCATTAATATCATTCAAATAATCCTTTACATTATAATAGGATTTCTGAATTAGTTTACGTTTTATAAAAAGTTTAAATTTATTTAAAGACATCTAAACCCCAACGCCAAAAGACGTTCTTAGCTACAATTTGTGAAGTACATTATGTTTTTACTTTATGAAGGCTTTTTGTTAGCTGCGGTGGGGATTCACGCGGTCCCCCGACTTTACTACGGACATGTCAAAAGTAATTAAAAATGTTTTAATTAAGTCAAGTGGGTTAAGAACCTTTACACCCACTAAGATTTGTGTAAAAAAGAAACGAGTGAGCTTTACACCGAAGTTAAACTTCTTTAGACTGAAGTAAAACTTCTTTAGATTCATCTATATGTATTTTTATATATTGCAGGCAGATAGATTATTTAGTCGTTTAATTAACAGTCTGGCCGTTTTTACTAAACGGCACCGTTCAACTACCTTCCTGAATGATATTCAGCCATTTGCTCAAACAGCTAGTTCCGATGTACACTACATGAATTTTATTTTATATATTATTGTATAATTTAAGAATTTAAATTATGATATATAATATTACTAGCGGACCCAGCAGTTGTCATCCTGCCTGAACTTTGGCTTACTATTGAATATCAAAACACAGCGCCATCTATTGGTCGCTTACCGAATACCGGCTGGTAGATCTCTCCGGGTACATTAAATCTCTGATATCTTCTAAGATATTCATTATAATGACATGCTGTAAAGAGAAATTTTGATCTGCATAAAATGTACAACGTATGTAGCGTATTTAATTACATAAAGATTAACACGGTATTTTTTAAAACGACATCGTAAATAGTTCATTGTTTTTATATAATGCGTAAAATATAAAAATGTATACTGTGGGTAATTTTTAGGATAGATGGCCAGAGGGATCGCCCGTTCCGTAACGGGAGCGCCGTCCGGTTTACGAGATATTATGAATCTGTAAGAAGAAGTAGAGACGTGAATAAGAAGACTAATTAGAATTGGACAAGAATAAGAACAGAAGCAAGGAAACCAATTTTATTGGTTACTATTTACAAGGGCTCCCGTGCAAACGTTAGTACTTTAAACAGAAATCAGTAACATAAAAACCCGTGCCACACTGAAATATAGCACTTAATAAAGGCCTGGAATTAAATTAGCAACAAAACGTTAATTTATCCATTGCATCAATCTTTAATATTTTAGATTAAAACATTCATTTCAATTCTAGAACATACAATAATAAATAGTATGAAAAATACTAGATCAAATCTGACTCTACCATTCTTATAAATGCGGCTGTTACCTATAACACAGGCATTAAGTTGTCTACCTTAGGAACAGACGTCCGTGTGTCATATAGACCTGTATATTTATTTATATTTATACTAATATATAAAGCTGAATAGTTTGTTTGTTTGAATGCGCCAATCTCAGAAACTACTGGTCTGACTTGAAAAATTGTTTCAGTTTTAGATAGCCCATTTATGGGGAAGGCTATAGGCTATGTATCATCAAGCTAAAATTGAATCTAATTTTTTTTTTTGTAATTTTCGCGGACGATATCGCGGGAACATTTAGTAATAACATAATAAAAAATTAGCTGTATAGAATATTGAGCATACCTACTAGTTTTTATTATATAAATAATAGCTATTGTAATCTTGCCTATAACACGGTATTTTTATAACGCATTAAAGATTTTTTCAAACCGGACTAATAGTTCCTGAGATTAGCACGTTCAAGCAAACAAACAAACTCTTTAGCTATATATAGTACAATTTATTTATATATAATGTAAAAATACTAAGTTTCTTCTTCTTGTTTTAATGGAACATATTATATTCTATGTTAATTACTATTATTATATCGAAGTTAATAATAAAGTATAATAAAGTTGTCGCAATTTATTTGAGTTTTATTTGAAACCACTTACAGAAATAATATTTTCAATAGAAGTAATGAAGAGTGGCAAAGTTGTGTCTTTTTGCCACTTTTCGTCATGTCACTAATTAAGCGTCGTATCATAATGTGCAGACACTAGTTAGTGTAAATTGGTAAAACATGATTGTATCTAAGTGATCTAATTCAATATTCAATAAGATGCTAGTGCTTGTGGTAGCGCTGTTCGCGCTGTGCTGGCTTCCCCTCCAGAGTTATTTGCTGCTTCAATCATTTTTCTCGTCAATAAACGAGTAAGCATATAGAATAATAATGTACTATGTTAAAGCTGTGTATTTTGAAGTACTCCGAATAATAAAAAATAAGTAAGAATAAGACAAACCGATGGACAGATAGACCGATAGGTAGAAAAATTGTTTTTTTTTTTTAATTAACAAAAAGTTTTTTTTATTAATTTCTAAAATTGTATTTAGTTACAAACAGACTCTTCAACTATCTTTATATGTATTTGTTAATCTACTGTTAGTCAACGTGCATAATGTCTCTAGGTACAGGTACATTAACGTGATATTCTTCTGCTTCGACTGGCTGGCGATGAGCGAAGGGACCCGAGCCTACACGACTGGTTGCGGCTACCGGGTACCCGAAGCAACCTGCGACAACCCCAACCCTGTGGCAGACACCAGGGGGATGATCTGTGACTACTCAGCGTGCTACTGCGAGCCACCAACCGTCAGGGACACCGCTTCCAAACAGTGTGTCGCCATAGAAGATTGCCCGGCTCACTAAAGCCATCTGATCAGGACGATGTTAAAAAACGTTAATAATATAAAAGTCTTAAACGTTGTCGTACTGTTTTATTTCCTGACCTCATACTAGCTGAAATGTTGTCTTACTGTTCTGTTTCATGTCCTCGTGTATGTTCTTTTACTTAATGTTAGCGAGGAAGGGACCCGCGCTTACACGCTTGGTTGCAGCCACCGAGTGCCCGAACCCACCTGCGGTACCTTGCGGATTTCAGTCCATACCTTATACCGTTGAGCTATTGAGGCTCTAATTATAAAAAAATATATATAAAAAAAATATATTATAAAATCTGTTCAACTTTTCACCAGATTTGCGCTTAGCGACACAATTTTGCGATTCATTTTTATATATGTTTACATATGTATAGATAATTTTTGCTTCAATAAAATTAGCCGTATATATGTTGTAAGACTCCCAAATTGTATACGGAATGTTTGACTTTGATAAATAGAGCAAAATATCGCTTCAGCTTCAGCAAGTATTGAGGTCACGCCGCTTTATTGAAATGCCACTTTCAAAGTCGGGTCACGACAAAATAATGCCGAATTTGTAAACCTCAATAAAGCACGTATCACGCTCGATGTTTTTAACGCTTGATACAGCGCCATCTAGTTTGCTTTGGTGTAACCTTTTCCACTTGACATCATTGCCATCTAGTTATGTAGCAGCCGCTAAAAAACAATTAATTTTAAATTTTTTAATCCTATAATAATTTAAAGGATTATTTGAATGATGATAATGCTTGGAAATAAATTGCTCTAACTAAATCGGAATTACTGAGAAAAGGTGTTTAAAAAAAATACCAGACTGATTTTTGGTGAGCACAAGTGCAATTACTACGCAATAATAATTATTTATTTTCTAGAGTTTCCCATAGATATACAGATAGATCATAATATTTGATGAAATTTCGTGTCTTTTAATCGAAATGAATTTCGAATTCGATTCCCCATGGCTGCGTAATATTAATACTCTTCTTGACAACTAATATTCTTCTGAGGTGGTGTAGCTTTCGGGTTGCAGCATTACACCGATTTTCCCTCGTATTCATTCGCGGATTAAAGCAGAGTAGTTTAGTTTTTTATGCATGTCATGGATTTCCGCAAAGTAACGTGTTATTTTCAAGAAAATAAGACTCTATTGTAACGAAATTAGCATGAAATGAAATGAAAATATCTTTATTCCGAATCACACCAGAAAACTAAAATTAAAAAAAAAACAAAAGCAATAAAAAAATATAAAAAGAAAACATAAAAAAAAACACAAAACAAAAAAAAAGTAAAACATAATATTATAGTATTCCTTAAAACTAAATTGTGTACCGGTGTGTTTAAGAAAAGGATAGCCTCTCAGCTTGCTCGCTGATTTTCAGTGGCCTCCTACACGTCCGACGTCAGAAGGAATAAAGTGATTTATCATACTGAATTACCATTTTAATATTTTATTATTTGTCTGTGTTTTTAACTTAAAACTTATTTCAGATAAAAAGGCAAAAATAGCTGTATCTCAGTGTTGGATAGATACCGAAATAATTCTTAGATTAACAAATAGAGGAGGTTCAAACGAAGCTCTCTGTACCATTAACTCACTTTAGATTCGTAATCGGTCAGTTTGTGACTATTTGTGCGATATATATATCTCATATTATGTAGGAGCCTATTTCATATGTACTGAAAATAAGGAAGTAACTTCAAACTAGTACTTACCTCAGAAGGGAAAAATTAATAGTTAAAAACGAATGAAAACATTGTTAGGAAAATGTTATCATGCAATAAAAAAGAATGTAAATAATATAATATTAAACGATCATATTCCTTGAACACATTCATAAATCATTTCCTTTTATTGTTCGGGTCCCTTCTGTTTTGTTCCATTATCTGCCGCCCCAGCTTTTACACGTTCAATATATTTACACTGTCTGTCCCCTTGTAATTCACGAAATGAATCAACAAAAGTATTAAACGACGTAATGAAACACGATTGAAAGCTAATAAAAAACACGCATTTGTAAATCTGTAAAAATACAGATAAGAGTTCCAATTTTGTGATTTATAGGAATCACTGAAATATTAAAGCGATTTACGTATCTAAACTTATTTAATATTAACCTGTTTGATAACCATTCTTGGAAAATGGCATCTCTCAGACGCTTTTCTACTAAATAGAGGGAGAACTTCCTAAGAATCTTCAAAACATTTATCCTATTAAGACATCAGATTAATAAAGAGATCTAAATCTCATTAGGAAAGAAAAATTTGCATTTAATAATAATAGTAATAATAAATATTTGTTTGGAAATCTTAAATCTACATACATTATCTTTATAATAACAAATTATTCCATACAAGAACTTTTGCACTATATACTATATATTTTGATATATGTGTGTATATATATACTATAGTTGACATCCAATGTAGGTATAATTGTTTTAAAATAATGCTTCATGTTTAAAATGCTACTAAACTACTTGACCAAGCGTATCTATTTTTATGTGCTCAATGTTTTTATAGATTTTATTGACCAAAAAATATTGGTCATAATCTTTAGCAATAAGCGCTTGAACTTTTAGATTTAAAATATTGCCACTCATATTAAACGATTATATAGAAGTGACAGCATTGCCGCAACTCAGTCGCAACAACGTCATATGCAATCAGCAAAATTAACTTCGACGTTACAAACAGACACTTCAATTTTATTTATAACCAGTTGTTACCCGCGACTTGGTCCGCGTAAAAATTAAGTGTGATAATATACAAATTTCCTCGATAAAAATGCTATCTAACACTGAAAGAATTTTTTGAATTGGACCTCTAGTTCCTAGCGTGTTCAAGCAAACAAACTCTTCAGCTTTATATATTAGTATATAATAGGTTATTACAGATAAAGGAAGAAGAATAAGAGCTGAAAGAAGTGAAGAGCAAGATCAGTGTGTGTGTGCGTGCGTGCGTGCGAGCGCGTGCGCGTGTGCGTGCGTGTGTGTGTGTGCGTGTGTGTGTGTGTTACGATGCAGAAATCGGTGATAACCTGTTTTCTTTTTTTTATTTTTCATCCTACTAATTATCTACATTTTTAAATGGCTGGCTTGACTGGCATGTTGGCGCATTGAGTAGTGACGCTACCTTCAGCTCCGGGGGTTCGATTCCCGCCTCGAGTTTTGGTGTATTATCTATATGTATATGTTTATATGTTTCTATAAAAAAATATTAGTGTATAACAGGTGTCTGTTACCTATAACACAGGCATTAAATTGTCTTCCTTAGAAACCGACGTCAGTGAGTCATAAAGTCCTTTATATATTTATATTTCTTTATTTATTTAAATATATTTTTTTTTAATTAGAGGTAGCGCTATGCTTGTAGCCGAATTGGGCTGGCGCGTCCGGGTACCAGTACCTCTTTCTCACATTTATTTATCAATTATGTTTTTTCAGCTATGTTTCTGATTTTAGTAGTTTGGTGATTAGTCATTCGACTTTCAACATTCTATATATTTAAGTAAAAATTCAGAAGTGACGCGATGACCATAACATTGTGTAACTTATGTTTCAATGGTCTCCATGATACAGATGCACCTAGTGTGGAGACCGTCAGCAAAATAATGGACTGCAATCTTATTTTATTGCGAATAAAAAAAAAATATTTTGTAAAAAGTAAGGATATTATAATGCACTGCTTAGTGGGTGCGGATGCTGTAATGGAGATAAAAAGCTATCTATTAATTAATCTGTCGGAAATATAATGCTAGTGGAAAACTTCATACATTTGGAGATTTTTGTTTTAAAAATAACTAAATTTATTTAAAGTTGAAAAATGTTATTTTTTTATAAGCTTTAAATAAAGATAGTGAATATTCTTTTCTTTTTTTATTTTTAACATTATTTTCGCCTACAATATATGTATTATGGAGGGTGGAAGTAAGGAGATCCACATGGATAAAGAAACAAGTCTATCAATACTACACATTTTTTATGCATTCCACATTATTGTTACTTGATATGATTTGCAAATTTGACATTATTAGAATAACCTTGACATTTGAAAATCGAAATTATTTTGCCAAATGAGTTAAAATTTTTATTATTATCTTATTTTCTTGACACTTTCCGACTTTAATATCTTATAAAATTATATTATAATAAAATAGTTTTGACATAAAATTTATCCATTAAAATTGCAACTCTCTAACGGGGCATCACGTACAATGTATATAACTCATTTCTCAAAGGCCGGCAACGCATCTGCGAACCCTCTGGTGTTGCAGTTGTCCATGGGCGTCGGTAGTCACTTGGGTGAACCGCCTGCTCGTTTGCCACTTGTTACATGAAAAAAAAAAAGTATTTTTAGTCGCATTGTTGCCATCTCACTTTTTTTCATTTTCTAAATGAACTTAATAAGTTCTATTAACAGTATTCATTTCAAAGTTAATTATTAAGTATTTTACTTTGAAATTAATACTCTCAACAGAACTCATCAATATCATTTACAAATAGTGAAAATGGCAAAATTTTGCATACAATCCTTGACTTCTTTACACTCTTTGACTGGCCCGTTGGCGCAGTGGGCAGTGACCCTGCCTTCTGCTCCGGGGTCGTGGGTTCGATTCCCGCCTCGAGGCATTAAGTTGTCTACCTTAGGAACAGACGTCCGTGTGTCATATAGTCCTGTATATATTTATTATATATTTATTTATTTATTATTATTACGTTTTAAATTATATCGGAATGTCCCATAAGGTACAATTGTAGTCAAGAATTATTTGTATCTATGAAGGTCGTTTGTTATTAAAATTTATGAAATAAACTAATACTGACACGAGTATTAGTTTATTAGTTTAATTTTTTTTAAAACAATGAGGGGCCTTCAAAATTAGTTAACGGTTTATTTTCAATTTGTGCGCTAAAAATATCATTCGGGATTGAACCGCGTACCTTACGGGGTTCAAACTATCCTCTTCAACGTTAAACTAGTGAGGCTCGCGTTAAATACACTTCGACTAAAACTAGTAAAACAGCCAAATGACAATGTCAATACCAATTTTTACTCTAACCACTAAGAAGGTTTCAGTGGTCAATCCAAAATAATCGATACACCAATATAAGTACTAGCGGCGAGAAATACACATACTATTTCACACAACATTCAAATATTCTACCGTGTGAAAATATTTTATTTATTGAAAATTCCAATCTGGATTCGCTTTTCATTACATTTTAAAACAGTGTTCTCTGAAGCTCGTGACAGGTATAAACGATGAGTGACATTTTTGTAGAACTATAGTAAAAAGTGTTGGAAGATAAAGATGTTTCCGATCCACATTACGCAATTATAAGTTTTTTAATACTTAAGAATGAAAAAGGGACGTCAAAAAAGGTCCTTTTTAACCACGGCAGGCTATGTTGCAAGTATCAGATAGTATTTTAATAAGGATTACATCAATATTTTTATCCTTTTTATGTGATCTAATTCGTAGGGAAACCTTTACTCCAGAGATTTCTCTATTGAATTCTGATCGTCCCATTTTTCACTATTGAAAAGTATGTTACTATGATGTAACAAACACCGTTTTGGAGACAGTTTTACTTATAATCATTAATAACACGAAGCCCTCGAAAACTTTCCACCAAAACTGGCTGATAGTCGTCGGCAACTTAATTACAACTCAAGTTTATGAACGCGTAAATTAATTAAGCTTTTATCTCTGGTCAAGATGGCACCCAAAACTTCTGTTAGCGTCATAATCGTTTCACAAGTTATCCCTTAGCCGAGATTACGGAAATGGTTATGAATATTATAAATAAATTGATATATAATATTTCTATAAAAAAAATTAAAGCGTAAATAAATGTATTGTAGGATTTTATTTCCTTTACGCTTCATCATAGGAAATACGCTTATAGGAAATGACATGCGCTTTAAGAAATTTTTACATTTGCAATTTAAAAATCGATTTATACCCTTATTATATATACCCTATGCCTCCTAAACCTTTAAACGGATTTGAGTGTAATTTTGTAGGTATATCTTAATGGGTTTGTGGGTATGGGTGTAGATGGTTAGATATGACAATTGAACCTCGCAGGTGGCGCTGATGTCGGAGTATAGCACAAATTTAATACTTTTCTCTGTAAAACGCAAAACAGCTGGACTGAATTATAAGCCTCTTTTGTTTTATAGCACTAGTTCAGGAAAGGATTAAAAGGAAAGAAAGGAAGAAAAAATAAATGAATATTTTAAAAATACTTAAAAATGCAGGGGTGGTCTCATCTTTGGATTACTTCTAATAATTTGCGTTTGTACTGGACCTTTCGACTTATCGTAAATCGGGCAAGACGACGTCTGCCGGATCCACTGGTGAACCTATAAAACTTTACTATTGTTATGTGGATGGTCTTGGGCGAGTCTGGATACTTCGTACTGGCACTTCACAGACTTGATTTCCAAAATGACTTGTCTTTCTCTTAAAGAAAGATAGTCTGATCCTCAATGTTTGTAAAGAAATTCATAAGCACATGTTCAAAATACAACGTTGATGTCGTTTACGATAGCGTTAGATCATTGAGGCAGAAAATTAGCAATGTGTTTTTCAAAACGTGTTATTACGTATATTTATTTAGTTTAGTTGCGTTTTAGGTGACCATATTCCTACATGTGAAGATTCGTCAATGGGTAACACTGTTTTTATTACTGTTATGTATATTAGTTTTAACAACTGTAATTAAAAAAAATAACCTAGTGTTTTTTAAAAAGAAGACATCACAGGAAGGTTTGGGACGAGTATGTGTAGAGTAGATAATTTCCACAGGAGTCGAAACCCTTATGGTTCCCGACCGTACTTGGCAAAACAAAATATATAAAACTTATTTTATACAATGTATGTATTGCGTCGGAAAGCATAGGTGGTAGTATATACTTCTGCTTATACGTAATACATAGTATATAGCAGGTGCACCGATAAGCCATTAGATTTCCTTCCTATTTAGAACAATACCAGAGTTGCTCTTTGCCCTAGTTATAACTAATATCTCATAACAATCATTAATGTCCGAGAATATCCCAAGCAACGAGGTCACTCTTGTTAGATACTAGTAGCATATGTAAATATCATCAATAATATGACAAATACCATAAAAGAATTATCACATTATTGATGATTGAATGATGATTACGTAGGAATACTTTTATACCCCTGTTGATCGATGATGATATTGATATATTTTAATATTCGTTCGTATTTCTAGCTATATGTAAAGTAGGAAACCACACGCAAGATTACTTTTTGTAGAAATAAAAGGAGGAGACTTTTGTCTATTGGACGTCATCAGCCTAAAGGAAGAAACGAAAGAATAAACTCATACACTCAAAGGAAAATACTAGCAAGCAAAAATTTTAAAGATACGAATTTATACTTGGAGAAGGGGTCACACAATAGAGGTCATCAGGCTATTTTAGCACAGTTGGTTGAGCGCCGCTTATCAGCGAGCGCTAAACTCTGATTTATATTCACTCGGCGAAGTTGCCTTTCTCAGTGCACCAGGTAGGGTTGCTGCGATACTATTACCTTTTCGTACCACTTTAATTTGTATCTCAATAATTCAGCATTTTGTCTCACTTCCACCTCATTTAGCCTTTCAGCGAACCGCTATATATTTTCAATCACTTTTTTCCGAGTCACATCTGGTACTATCAAGTTTTCCTAAATGTCATCTCGATTTATAAACCATGAAAAGTCTTTAATTACTGTGTACTTTATTTAAATACATATTACATATTAGTAAATAGGAATCTGTGTATTTCAAAAGAAGTGGTATCTACAATAATAGTGTAACGGAAAATTTTGTTCAATTTTTCTTTGTGTAGTATATTTGAATGAAATATTATTTGAATTTGAATTCAATTGAATTTGAATGGTCTAGAACTCTGAAAGAATCCTGAATACATTGTGAAAGAGGTTTAAAACGTCAAAGCAAGGACAAAAGTAACGCGCAAAACATTGTGATTTATTTCCTATTGGTTATTTGCTTATGCCTCCACGTGGAATAATAGATGAAATATTCAATGTCTAGACGATAAAATGGAATAATGCATGTGAACTTGACTTTGTTCCTGGTACTCGTATAATATTCAGATTTCAGACTGTCCTGCCATAGTAATATCTATACTCACCTTGGCTTGGATGAATTACATACATCTTGTTACCATGTTAAAATTCTGACTGAAATCGGAAAATTTTCATAACAATACATCAATGGTATTTTTTTAAGATATAGCTATTATAAATAAATAGATCATATTCGTAAATAAGATAACGCGTTTAAATTAGTTATTTTATTAAAATCTTGACTATTTTAGAAGTTCCTTTAAGAAATTCTGTGTCGATTATGTATTATAGATAAAATAAAGAAAAAAAAGATTTTTTATAAACAAGCTTATATATCTTGTTACTAAAACGAACTAAAAAGTTATGAATAATTTAATTCATTTAAGAAATATATACCATTTGATAGGTACACAATTTGAACTCTTTTTTTTAAATATCTCCAGCTTCCAGCTCCATCATCAGACCCTGGATACCATTAAAAGATAAAGTTTTCTAATTTTACGCGGACGAAGCCGCGGGCACAGCAGGTATTCAATATATTTTATGGCAATTGTTATTTTTATGACACTTTCCTATTTCTTTTCATTGCATAAATATTATGAATCTATGTAGATAAGTTAACTACTGCTGAAAAAATTCTTAGTCCGAAATCTTTTACTTTTTTAGATTTTATATTTAAAAATAATCTTAAATCATTAACCAATATATTTTTAAAATTAAAATCTGAAAAATCTTACTAAGTCTGAAAAACTCTTTATCTGACTAAAGAAGCCAGATGAATATGAATATTTCGGACTGAGAATTTTTTCCACGCGGTGGGTCTTCCTATCCATAATCCGTCTACCCTCAAAATCGACGGCTTATTTTGTACAGTCCAACCAACACCAGTGCTGTTCTGCGGCGCCTTGTCCAGCAGGTCCACCATGGGGCCCGGGTTCACCGTCTCCGACAGCCAATCTGTGAAATGGACTATGTTTCGTTGCATCCCGAGATTAATATGGCTACGAGTAAATATTTTGCTCGTCAGGAGCCATAACAAAAATAATGAACTAGAAAAGTCATCAACGGCTATGTCTTTTGTATCATCATATATCTTTTGTAATTTTAATAAAAACCTTATATATTGCGACAAAAAGGATGAAAAATAAACGAACAATAAAACTTTATACAATAATGTATTCCCAAACCCGTGTAAAATACGTGCCGGCTTCGCACGTAAAAAATCTAATTTAGACCGAGAAAAATGTTCACCATTTGAATGTGGATTTGACCCTAAATCTATTCCTCGAATTCTATATATTGAGGAATGTGCAGTACGTACAGTGAATGCGAATCAGAATTGTATTTTACAAATATAACATTTTTTTTTTGTGGTCAGAATATTAGAAAATGATAGTGTAATAGTTTTGTCTTCCTCGCTTTAATTCAGTCGTATTATTTCACAGTAGGATCGGAAAAGCTTAGCGCTTTAATCTGAGCGTCTTCATCATTACTATGATCCATGATTAGAGATGAAAGAGGTTCAGTCGTTTTAAATATTAAAAAAAAAAACTAGTACACAGTAGTCTTCATTTTAGGAAAATTTTAAATTACAAATATTGAGGCGAGTCGTTACAAAAAAAAAAAACTCAAACCTTTCGAGTCTCTTTCATCGCAATCTATTATTCATGTACACAGATTATATTCTAAATATCCACAGTGATTGTTGCCAAATAAATACCAGTGGTGCAAATTGAGTTTTTGAAAATTTCAAGAAGTTTCGCTATTTTTCAATAACCAATTTACCGGAAATAACGAAAGTTTTTTAAATTTTATAGGATATTTACTGTAAATATCCTATAACATCGGAAATCGATCCAATATTTAAAAAAACCGTTGCTCGGGAACATTAAAAGCTAAATTAAAAAAAATCACTAACGGACATTACAAAATTATTTGACTATCTTTTAAGAACATTGCATGCCCGCCAAATTGTGATGCATTAAATAAGACAAATAGTAACAGGACGCAGTTCTACAGCACATTATTATATGTTTATTATTTTGTATTTATTATTATTTGGCGTACGTAATGTGTTAAACATTGTATCAAGGCAAGATTTACACTTTCACGCTAATTCAATTTTTAGACTTCTTACATTACTATTTAATTCTTTAGTGTTTTAAATTTCGTGCGTAGTAGACATAGAAAATTTAATTGTAGTGGATCTGTTAGTATAAGGAGGACCTTGTTACCTAATATGCAGCTAATTATCTAGTTTAGTGACAGGCGGACCAACCTACCTACACAAATTGTTTTTTTGTACCTTGTATCAAATGTAGACGTAACTTTGTAATTTGTGATGTAACTCTGTTTCCAATAAAGACTTTAGCCACACAATTAGGCTCCCGCAAAATATTAGAACCTTTTAATTTAAGCTCTACTAGAAGTCGCGGGTAATAGCTTGTATAAGTTATTATGAAAGAATGTAACTGCTGGGAATGGAGTGAACTTTGTAATAATTCTTCTTCCTAGCGTTGATATAATAGATGCGGCGGTAGGACGAGTTAAGATGGCTTCTTTAGTTTGAGAAAAATGTCACGGTTCCGTACAAAAAAATCTCACAAATTATATATTTATATAGTAACGTCATTTTTTTAAGTACGTACATATAATTACGTCATACGGATAATTATTATTCTTTTATATCATTATTTAATAATTTGGTGATAAAATTTACGACTTAAAGGCTAAGTTTACGTGGGTTTAGAGTTTAGCGGCCTGAAATGAGAAGAGCCCACAAAAAATTGTAACCAAAAAGTATATCTAGTATTAAAAAATACATTTTTTTTAACTACGGGTCCAAAGTACCAGTTATAAATATTAATGACTCCTTGGCTTTTATTGGATTGACAAAGTGACCTGTAGGCATGCTTGCAGTCACAAATCGTGATTTTTATACACAATTCTACTATGAAAATAAAACTTAATACGTTTGTATTTTGTACTAAATTTTAAACGTTGAAATTTTCTATTACTTGATATTCGCCAAGGATGGAAGTTTATTCACAATATGTAACATTGGGTAATTAAATGTAAACATGCTCAGGAGCGAGATGAAACAAAATTTAGACTTTACTCCTAGAACCAATGTACACGTTCGTCAGAGCAGTTTCTTAATTAACTGTTCAAATAGCGCAGGTGGTCTTGACGGGACAATCTCGATGACAAACTTTGATAGTGTCCCGTTTAGTTGAATAACGCCACAGTTTAGTTCCACGGCTTAGGGTTGACAATTTGTTATATTAATATATATTTTCTTTCAAGTTCTCCGTGTTTTCTTACGCTTGTAGGAAATGTTTACTTCGCAAATCACTAAAGTCTGGTTAATTTCTAATTCTAGTAAATTTTATAAAGTTATCCTTATTTTTTATTCTGAATGAAGACAGAGCTTTAGTTAAGGTTTCCAAAAAAAAATACTCTTGTAAATCTGTGGAAAAAAAAGTGATGGGGCAATGTAAATATTTATTGTGCTTTAAATGTACTTCGACGATTTTTCATCGTACAATTTAACTTAAATGTTAAATGTTCAATAGTTTCAATTACACTATTTCCTATAAAATATTTAAAAAGTTGCTAAGGTTTTATGAGAAAACTTTCAACTGTTAATTCGATACATCTTCCTAAGAAGCTGTGAATAATTACATAAACAAATAAACACTGTTTAGGATACAATAGATATTGTTTTTATTCAAGGATACAATAGAAATTGTTATTATTCTAGGACACAATAGAAAATGCAAGCGAGACCTGGATCAACAAGCCGAAGATGAGGAAGGGCTTGAAACGAGCTCTTGAAATTGAGGACACCCCATTCATTTGCACTCCCAAAATATACAAAACGAAGAGGTGACCCAAAATACCCCTTACAAATTTCTTTTCTGTACTAAAGCAGTGTATAATGTTACTTACAACTAGACTAGCGATCCGACCCGACTTCTCCCGTGTGCATGTATTAAACATATAAACTTTTTTTCTGAATCATTGTTATTTTGATGAAAACAGCATTAAAATGTGTTGCTAGTCTAAAATATCTACAACGCACAAGAGCGGGAAAAGACTGTTGGACGTCTAGTGATGGTGCTGTTGTCGCGTTTCGTTCGGTTTGTGAGACTTCCCGGTGGCCTAAACTCGTCATTAAGGGGACAGTAGCTCGTTAAATAACGCAGCGGCTAAATTATATGAGTGTTTTATTTTTTTTATTTATCGCAACTTTATTTATCGCATACATTGCGCGATAAAACTTTTAAAGTTTTAATCGCCTAAAGGATAAATCTTCAAAATGCGCGATTTTGTCTTAATAAGTCAATTAATAAATATCCACTTTTATTTATATAGTGGCGGACAAGGCAGACGGTGTCTTACATTCGGGCATGTAGGCTCGTCTGCTATATTAACCATTTTCCTTTATGTCTCTTCCATAAAACATGACACTGCTCGTATGATTTATAAAATACCAATTTTACATGCTTAATGGCGATAATCGCACTGCTTACACGACAATGCATCGGCATGCCATTTTGTTGACTAGCTTCGTAGAAATTGCATGTAATACTTGTTGAATACAACACAGAGTTCCTCTAGATTTGTGGAAACGGATAATAGAGTAGTAGTAGCTTGCTTGATAAACATTGTCTAGTATATATATAAACATAGATTAGGTTCTTAGAATTTGCTTATAGTACCTATTAAAAATAATAATTGGATGTTATATAGATGATAATAAAGAATAATTGAAAAGGAATGTGGATTCCCAATAAATGCCGCCAAAGAACAAATAGGACAAGATGACTTGTCTGCTTTTACGGGAAAGACATGGATTCAAGTAGCCCAAGATAGGAAAGAATTCTTCAAGTGGGAAGAGCCTTTCACCCAGCAATAGAAGGCTACAAGCTGATCAAAAAAAATAAGAAATCAAAAAAAAAGTATAAATTTCTCAAATTTTCTTGTCACTTAGTGACTATTTAATTATTATATACTATCAAATCTTATCTTAAACATACCCTAGATTTACGTGATATTAATATAAAAATTCTGCTTACCTCAAAGTAGTCAGTTCCAGGGGTATCCACCAGTTGTACGAAATGTTGTGCCGTGCGTCTATCCGAGTCACTGAGAGCACATCGCATGCTTCCATACTCGTATTCCGCTGATCGGCATGGAAACTTTTTCTATATATTAAATATAATAATGTTTATAAAAAAAATATCACCCCAGTACATTTATGTACAAAAAAAGAAAAAGTTGAAAGTACAATCAAAATCTGAAGTCGAACATTTTGTAATTTGATCTGTAACAAGGCAAGCTGTATACATATAGCTTGCTGTACAATATATTTTAAAATAAAAAAAAACTCTTTTGTAAAAAATCGTTCAAAAACTTTTTCCATAATATTAAATCGCATAAATAAAATTTACATTTATCTCAACAGAGAAGAGTGATTTGCTTAATTGACAAAGCGTCTGGTTTCGTTTTTAAAAGGCAAAAATCCGTACACTTGAGGTTTACGAATTTCTTTATAAAATACTTGTAGAAGTCCTATAATAAATCGAAAAAAAGTCGTAGGTGTTGCTTCAATGAAATATAAAATTCAAAAAACAAGACCAGATAAAATTGAGTATAGAAATCCAAACCCCAAAATCTTTTTTAAAAAGCATACACTTGTATGTTCTTTATTTGGGATTAAAATGAAATTGTAGTAATAAATTTCCTTAAGTTATTTGCGATTTATATTTGGTTCGTGACTCGCTTTCGACCCTTGTCCATTCCATGCGCGAAGGTCTGAATTATTATTCGTATTACAAGTAAATGATTTAAAAATATTTGATTTATTTATACAACTTAAGTATACAAGGAGAAAAAAATGCTAACCGTAGTAATATTTTTCTGTGGTAATAATATTAATTTTTACAAAAACTAATTTCATGGTTTTTATTTCAATTCATGTTTTTTTTTTTGAGAAGAACACTAAAACTGAGACTAAATTTATTCATAAAAAAAAATCAGCTTTCAAAAAATCCTGTTTATGTTTGTTCTTCGAGGAGGCATATTTTAAACCTTTTATTTCGTTTTAAGCAGTTTTTAAATAAAAATCTATTATGGCTTAGGATTTACAACAAAAAATCATAAAAGTAGCTGGGACAAAAAGTTTTTACTCAATTACATAACCAATGAACCAAGAAATAATCGATTGCAATAAGCAGCTTGCACGAGTTATTTGTAAATATAATCGATTTTCCATAAAGAAACAAAGTTTCAAGGCACACAGTAAAATCCGTATCATTTTCCTGTATCAGCCGAAGTGGGACAGAGTCGTAAATATAAATTGAATAGATATAGCCTACATTGAAAAGGCGTTGCGCTTTATAAATAAATAGTTGAAACACAGAGCGCCTCGAACAAAAAGGCAAGGTAAAATGATAGGTTGGGGGTAATTGGGTTCATTACCTCGTTGAGGCAGGCAGCGAGGCAGGCCTCCTTAGTGGAGGTGTAGATTATACTATTGTCCAGTCCCCGGAGCGCCTTCCCTGGCACCCTTTCGAACGCCCAAGGCCGTAGGCAAACACTCTCTGTCCTCACTTGAAGTTTTACCATGTAGTACGTGTTGACTGATCGCTGTGAAAGGCAAACATATGTGAAAACTAATTGTATATTTATTACATACTAGCGGACCCGGCAGACGCTGTCCTGCCCGAGTTTTGGCTCCTTTACCTACCTTGCCCGAGAAAAACGGGATAAAACAGAACGAACATAATGCAAAATGGTTTAACGGTTTCTGAGTTTAAACAAAACTAACGAACAACGATTGATTTATATATATTTAGATTAATAAATAAAAACTCCTCAAGTCAAACTCCAAATTCAAAAATATGTGTTTACATCTTTAGTGGATCCAGTACTAACTAGTTTTGCCAAAGCCCGCCTGGATTTTTGTAGGTGTATAACTGTTTATTTTGCGTAAATCGGAACTGATTAACCCATTCTCTTAAAGTATTTACTAAAATATAAAGAAGTATTGATTGATTGATTGAGTGATTGATAAAACTTTATTGCACAATAAAAAAAGGAAATCTTAAGACTATACATGAATTTGCTTAATATATAATTGATTGAATTTATGAGGCACTAGGCCATTAAATTGAAAAAATGAACATAATTTAGATATAAATACTAACACCCGATAAAGATCAATCATCACTTCTGTTTCCAATAAAGACATTACATAAAAATACAAAAAAAGGCCTCATAAATCTTCAATCCATTTTCTACCGTATCAGGATTTGTGACAAATACGGTCCGTAAATAATGCGAAGAAACTTTTTCTGAGCACTTATTATAAAATAATGAAACACTTTGTTTTGTTAGGGCTATCTTATATCACTAGAAAAAACCAGCTTCATAAGTAACTCGCAGCACAACGATACGCGTAATAAACTCTAGTGTCGAGGCAGGCAGGAGTCCTTTTATTTTCTCTCGTGCATAAAACAAACAAAAGACTAATGTGCCGAGATGCATCACTTGGCCAAGAATTTATTGTCGAATCGCTCATTAGTTCTGAAAGCGAATAACGGATTACCTTAGCTACAGCTATTTGCAATACGGTATTGGCTAAATGCTTTCTCTTCAGCTACAAGTAGAAATGGAATACTTCAAAAACTTGACCTAATTCTTAGTAATGCTTTTTTAAAGACTATAAACTATTTTTCTATATCACGGTTATAACTTAATTTAACTTGATTCGTGCGTAAATGTCTCGGTTTCTGAGGAAAAATAAACGATTTTCCGAGAAGTTCGATCGTAAAGCTATATCTAATGCTTCGCGTTATGAATTATGATAGAAATCTATAAACTACTTGTACGGAGATACAATATATTCGCTTGTAATTCACTTAAATGCCAGAAATTGTATATCAGAGATGCAATAATGCCGGAGACAGACATAGCTTCATTATAATGATCATTTCAATAAATAAATATATACAGGACTATATGACACACGGACGTCTGTTCCTAAGATAGACAACTTAATGCCTGTGTTATATGAAAATGTTCCCTATAAAATCTACTATCTGTCAATGGAAGTCCCGTGAAGATCTATCCCACCGTTTCCGACACTAGTCGTAACAAAAATATTTAAAAAAATGTACTAAAAGCCAAAATCAAAAATGTTTTATTCATATAGACTTTACAGTACTTATGAGCCTCATGTGCATAATAATAACTATTTTTTTAAATCATATAATACTGTCGATGCCAATAAGTAATGTAATGCCATTTTAATGTTACAATACACATAGACACTCACTTAACTTCCACTTCAACTTCATTTATGATATAACACTCTGTAATAGTGCAAATTTAATGTTATCATTCAAATTTTACTGGGTGCTTATCTATGTATATCTATACTTCTATACTAATATATAAAGCTGAAGAGTTTATTATATGTCAGATTGTTTAATATTTTTAAAACATAAATCACGTTACACCGCACAGCACTCGGAGCGTATGACGTCACTTATTGACAAACAAATTGTCGTTGCTATCGTACGCTACAATCCCATTCAAGTACTGCTGTTTGTTTGGTAAGAGTTGACGTCGATGATGCCTTGATAGTTCAGAGCGTTTTGGCGATAAAGTTTAAATGGATTTATAAAAACAAACTTAACCAGGTGAAAGGAGGAGGAGAGAGGAGGAGGTCGTGGCCTAATCAGTGGTCGGCATTTGAGTTGATCGCTAAGTTAAGTTGCTCTAGCTGCGACCGGGTAATAGATGGGTGACCCATTCTAGCACTGGTTTATATTTGATATCTGACCTCCTCCGTGTTTCGGAAGGCACGTAAAACTTTGAGGGTTTTTACTTTTTGTGCCGAACCCTAATTATTTTTATAAAACTTAAAGTAGCCTATGCTATTCCTTGTAACATCGGCTAGTTGTCAGTAAAAGCCTTGGCAAAATCGGCCCAGTAGTTTCGGAGGTTTTTGTAACAGGTATCATATATAGTATAGACTTAGGCAATTAGTAATAAAATTAATTTGCACGTTACAAACAGACACTTCAATTTTATTTATTATATATGTATACACTCCACTTTATGGACCCCAGATCGGAAACGTCCTCGTGATACACCAAGAATAAGATGGAAGAATTACTTGGATCGTTATAATAGAAATTGGCGACGCATAGTCTTAGACAGAACTATGTGGAAAGAGGATAGGGAGGCCTACAGTAGGAATAAATAGGCTCTATTTAGTAAAAAAGCTAAAATTTATTTAAAAGACGAGAAGACCCTATAGAGTTTTATAATTTTTTTTATTAGTCTTGGCGTGCCGGAATACAGGGCACGCAGTCCACCACGGAGACCTATGCGTGACAGCAACTAGCGATACGTTATGTAAAGGTTATAGGTTGAAAAATTCGTAAAATAAAGGTATGTTAATGTCTTCTATCTAAATATTATAATCTGCAATTATTTAAAATTCGATATAAAAAAAAGATTTGATACATATGCTCGTAATATAGAGATATAATTTACATAAGCTCTTATGAAAAGTTCTAGATTTTGAAAAACTGGTAAAATCTAGGAATTCATTATATTAAGGTTATATTAAATATTGTAAATTAAACAAATTAAATGGCTGTATATTAAACCATAATTATCGCTTCATAGATCATCGATTTCTTACAATGTTCTAGTCATGGAGGTAAATTGCAACGATTACATTCCGTATAATTAGTGGAGCAAGTTTTTAATTTTTTTTTTAAACTATGAAATAGACAAAGACTTCACAGGCTTGCTTTCAGTAATATAATTAAACTGTAATTTCAATATAAAGTCTAAAAATCGCTGCAGACATATAAATTTTCAGTGAAATATCTTGGCAAGCAATGGCTCTATTACTGAAACTTCAGTGAACTTAACGAAAAACTAGATATAAATTTCATTATAATCACTCCATTTATGCTCTTTACAATGAAATAAAATGAGAAAATATAAGGCGGAAAACACAGACTAAAAAGTACCTAATGATATAATGACGTTTAGAAAAATTACTGGTAATCATAAATATCGAAGAATTGTTTGTCCGGAAAACAAATAATACGGGGCAATCAGAATAATCTATTCTTACTACTAATATATAAAGTTGAAGAGCTTTTTGTTTGTTAATTTGAACGCGATAATCTCAGGAACTACAGGTCCGATTTGCAAAATTTTTTCATTATTAGATAGCCCATTTGTGGAGGAAGACTACAGGCTATATTTAATCACGCTAAAAGTGACTGTAACTTTTTTTATCTAATTTTACGCGGACAAAGTCGAGGGTCTAGCTAGTAATCAATATAATAAAATTATCGACGATAGAGAGTCTGTATTGCGATACTTTATTATAACATTTTCTGCAAAGCCGCATTTGTATTCCCTTTCAATCTTCTTCCACAACAATTCACAGGTCAACAATTTTGAGTTCCAAATCGAAACTGTCAAATATTTTCAATTGACATTTTACTGCCTTTAATTGGAATTATGTGTGTGTGTCTCTGTATATTAGTTTCATATTTTTTTTTTTGTAGTTGCATCTAACATGTAATTCTGTTGGTGATTCAAATAAAATAAAGTAAACTCGTTCAATTGATACACTAAGGTTCAATTAAGTGAAAACTGTTTCAAAATTGGATCAGTAAGTAAATATATTTAATTAACAAGATATCTGATCTTAGTACTTTGACGTACGATATGCCAGTGTTGTTCTTTATTCCTATATATCGATATTTTGTACAAGTCAAATTTTTGGATTATAATATACTAGCGGACCCGGCAAACGCTGTCCTGCCCGAATGTTGGGTTACTAACTATTTTTTGGAATAAAATCTATAATATCAGTCCTTATGTATAGCCTAGGAGGTTGATTTTAATTATTTTCGTAGACCAAAATTGTGTTATTTATTGACCCAAACACCACCTTTTGTAAAAAAAAAAATCTATAAGATCAGTCCTAAAGTCCAGACTAGCAGGTTGATTTTGAAATCTACGAAATTATTCAAGTCAAACATCTTTGTTAGAAAAAATCTGTAAGATTAGTCCAACAGTTTGGAATAATAAGTTTAGAGTCTAGAATATAACTGTAACTTCTTTTCGCAAAAATTATTTTATTACAATGATTAAAATCAACATCTATTTTGGTAATCCTACTTGAAAAGTCTCCTTGGGTCTTTGGTAAAGTAAATTAGCTATATTATTTTTTCTTCAGATTATAAATACAATTTGTTGGTATAGCCTTCGACCGATATGATTCTTTCTTTGGAGCGGTGATTGATTACAAAAGTGAGGAAGCTGATGAGTTTCTGATACATGGGCGATAACGTTTTGATTTCAATTTGACCATAGTATAAATAGGAGTCCAGTGACTTCCGAAAATGTTACTTGAGTTTTGAAAAGTGTATCATAGTTTATTCATAGCTACTAAACATTTTCTTGCTCGAACATTAATTTAATAGAGAAATAGTACTCATTAGGATAAAATCTGTCCATTTTATAAATATGCTAACTGTGCCCGCGACTAAATTCGCGTAAAATTAGGTAAGAAAAATAGATTAAATTTTTGCGTGATGATATATAGCCTATAGTGATATATAGTCTATAGTCTTCTTATTTTGATGTAGGGAGTGATAATAGCAGTTAGGATGTTACGGGATTGCGTATTTTTAGTGGATCTAAACAGTTATGAGACAGGTAAAGGAGGAAGATCTACCGACTGAAGGAAAGGGTGTATTTTATAAGATGTGATTTAAAGACCTTTAGAAGAGAACTTACTCATTTCTCAAAGTTGTATATTTATATAAATAAATAAATTAAAAGAAAAGATACCATTTGTGTAATATAACAAGTCGTAAAAGATGGTTATACACAACATTTTCGTCGAAAATAATAGTTACTAGGAAGCAACAAAACAGACGGACGTAAAGATAACGATCGTAAAAAGACTGTTTTGTATCCTGTTTCGGATAAAACGACTGAGTCAGCCCGAGATGAAAATGTTAAATTATCCGTTATAACACAAGTCAGTGTTCCCTCCCCTGCCTAGCCAAATCTGGTATGATCCTACTAGTGCGGCTTTAGATGTCCTTTCTAGTAATGAATAGAATCTCTCAGCAATAAATATAAAGAATTAATTGCTGACATTTTCTGATTTTTTTTTGTTTATAAGTTGTATCTCCTGTTCGAACTATAAAAACACGAAAATAATAAAACTTCTTACAACTTCGCAAGTGCGTTTTTATTTTTAAATTTGAATATCCGTAGATAGAAATTTTAATATATTCTTTTTTGTTACTATTTCCGAACATGTCTGAGAAAAAATATTTACCTGGATTGCAATCAGTCAAAAGTGAGCATATAGACAGTAGAACCTTTGAAATAGTCAATGCTGGTGACCAGTTGTCTTTGAGTATATCCAAACATATTACACCCTGGCTGTTAATGTTACAATGGTATATCCTAGTTCGGAATGTCACCTGAAAGGAAGTAGCATTTTCATAGGCAATAGCAGATAGGAATAATGATTTGATGCAGAATTTACCAAATTTAAACATGTTAAAATTTAAATATCATCTCAAATAATAAGTACCAATTAACATCAAACAATTATAGACATTAATGTTACAGTGAAATCATATTGAAGAATAAAATTAATATGATTTTATGAATATGGTGTTTTTTTGATACTGGAGGTTGGTCCGTTGGATGGTTGATATTTGGCCAGAAATCTTTAGATTTGGGTGCCATACGCTTATTTAAAGCAACATACAAAATTCCTAGTACAACATTTGACAATTTAATCATATTAAATGTCATAATTAACAAAATACATTGTTATTAATTATAAGACAATGGTCGTCATAGCACTTTGACATCAAAACTTAAAATAAATTTTATGTGTGTATAAATTGTTTGGCAATGGTGTGTGTAAGGCCTTATTTTAATAATTGAATACAATTATAATGCATTGTTTATACCAATATTAGCACTTGCACCCCTCTATATAAACTATAATTGTGCCAAAATTAATACTCTACAGGGCAATTTTTGTAAATTGGTATCAAAAGTTTTTCTTCACATATTGATAAATAGAGAATATAAATTGCAATATTCATTAAAAATAAAAATAAGACATGTCTAATTGTCAATGCTACTTACAATTATAGAAAATAAAAGTTTTCTATGGCCTAAAATAAATAAATATTTACCTTGGGTGGTTTGAAAGGGTATTCTGGTGAAAAATGGATATCTAAAAAGAAGACTCCTCCCTCATATACTGAACCAGGAGGTCCGAGGATTGTGGAAACCCACTCATATAGGTTATCCCCTTTTGGTCCAGCACTGCAATTTGGTGGAGGGTCTAGCGTTATCTCTGCCAGTTCTTTTTGAATGCGCTTTGCGGAAGTGCCAAGTGCTTTTGACATTTTGGGATTTGGTTTATTTTCTTTTGATTCTGGTTTATTATCGTTGACAGCTCCACTAGAACTCCCAGTGCCTCTGCCACGTCCTGTGCCACTTCCTGATGAACCAGATGCACCAGACATTATCTAAAAGAACCACATAACTCATACGGCAAAACCAAAACAGCTAAGTGTTAAGAAGCTTGCAAAAGCTTGCAGAAAAGAAACACACATCACACAATTTCTAAGGCGTCATTAAAAAAACCACCAGTGTAATAATGTTGTATCAGATTAACATTATTAAAGATCTGTCCTTAAAAACATTTTTGGGTAATATTGTTTGTATTCAATTATGCTACTTACTACTGAATAATACAATGTACTGAGAATCATTTTTATCAGCTTGTTCCAAATGAAATTAGAGTATATTTCAATATTAATATATATATTTTTGTGTTGTAAATATTATTTCAACTTGTTAAGATTTCTTAGTATTCACAAAAGAAGTCTTGTCAGTTTCTTGATAGTTAATACAATTTATTTAAAATTAGTGTATACTATGCAAAATGCCAAACTTATTTCAATATTTGATTAAAAACTGCTGGTGAAACTGGTTATTTTTTACCACCAGCCATTAATAATAAACTCGCTACAGTTGTATGGATTTATTGGATATGGTTTAAAAATAATCCTTTTTGTAATTCTTCCCTAAAAGTTCATGTCATGTCATAGTCACATAAATGCTAACAAAATGGCAAAACAGACTTAAAACAATGACATCAAAAGCGTTAAACAAACACACAACCCATTTTAATACAAATAAGCATTCACCTTTAAATTAAAAGATCGTAATAACAAATAAAATCAATAAACACCCTTTGACGATATATTAAAATTAAAAAACCTGAGGTGACATTTTGCTAAGCAAATAATGAATTTGCCTGATAGAATAAAGAGTTATTCGTGAAGTAAATAACAAGAGAACGTAATAATATTTAATGGCAACTTACAGAAACTTTTACGCTAAAGAAACGAATAAAACACATAAAGAAATTTTGAGAAACTGATCCAAATGTTCAGAACAAAGACATTACAAGATCTACAACTTATGATATAGTATAATGTCATTCAAATAAAACCTGATAAAACAGTGTTACAGTAAGTTTTTATTTAAAACAAATAATTGCATAAAAGAGGCAATTAATGGTAAAAAAGATTATGTATACCTTACGAATAACAGTCGGCCATCTTGTGGGCTGGCGTTATCCGAGAAATACAATTTTTTTTTATTCACCACAATGGCAATTTTACGTTTAATAGTTATCCCGATACACAATCAATAGAAGACAAGGATATCGATCCAGAAACGTATGATTTGGGATAACAATCTAAACTCCGTGTTAGACGCTCCGAACTGCAAAGCGTAAATAGGCAGCCTGTTATTTTCCTAAGAGTTAAAATAGACAAACAATCTCGCTTAGTAGAAGTAAGCAATAATTAGCTACCTTATTAAAGAACTAAAGCTTAAATTTTGTTGTTTTCGCAAAATATCTCAGAAGTTCAATCCTCTTCTACCACATTTCGTCCATTTGTTCATTACCCTTACTAACACAATTCACTGAAAGTCATAAACACACACACGTTTGAGAAAAACAGGATTTGTAAAATCAAAAATCGGTATTAAATTCAGAGATTGTAAGTAAAACTTACATTTAAATTACTATTGACTAAATTATATTATTTGTTTTACTATTGTTCGAGGGATTATTTTGAGTTTTTTTCACTAATTCACATTATACGGCCCATACCCGACTCCATTCAGACATTTTTGTTTAGGGTTGCAACTTTCAGGCGTGTAATATTTGGAAAAAAAATATCGAATGAGTTTGAAAATAAAATCAAAAATCGATTTTTTATCGATTAAAACAAAAAATATATGACTATACAATTAGAACAAAAGAATCAGGTCAAACGGACAAAGTAATGTTATCTTCTGATATCTACCATTAGCTTCTCGTTCGACTTATCTAATAGTGCTTCTACAAAAGTAGATAGACAACGTTCAGATTACCAGGTACATGCAAATACTTTGTATCTACTACTATATATGAACTACTTTATTTTTTTTTATTTTTATGTTACAAGGGGGCAGACGAGCAGGCAGCAGGCACCGAAGTGCCTACCGGCGCCCATGGACTCGGGTTGCAGCATTACACCGATTTTCCCTCGTATTCATTCGCGGATTAAAGCAAAGTAGTTTAGTTTCTTATGCATAATCTAATTTGGCAAATTGTTATAGACTTAAAAAAATCCTAGATAGACTTAAACCCAATAAGGGTATAAGTGTTTCTAGTTTTTTATAACTCTTTAATGAAGCGCTTGTGGTAGGAGTGGATAACAAAGTGAATAAATAACGTAAATGGGAATATACCGTACCATTTCATTTACCTACCAAAAATGATGAAATAAATATTTAAAAAAAAAACAGGAAAGTATTTCGTCGAAAATTCTTTAAAAAAATATACGTTTCTTAGTACTGGTATATTTCTCAGTGCTTGATAGTGAAGTACAAACAAGAAGCGAAGTCCAAACAACGATTATCCGTTCTGCGCGGCATCTCAAAGTGACCAATTGCAACTGAAAGGAAAAATAAAACGCTTAAAATAATAAAAGAGAAATGAGAAAAAAAGTAAAGATAAGTAAATAAAGTTGTACAATACAAGTTTTTTGAACTTTTAAACAAACAAAAACAGATAGAATAAATACAATAAGAAATAATAAAAAAAGAAAAAAACATATAATAGCCGTGTCTTGAATAAACGAGCAGTTTTACGAGGCTGCCTCGGACGTTGGCCGCCCTTTTTGTTTGAAGAACGTGCATTTTCCTCGAGCGAGGCACGTCTTTACATATCGAAGAATTTGTCTCCCGAGGCTGCCTCGCGAGGCTGCTCGTTCAGGACACGGCTATTGACTATCAAAAAAATTAATAGTGGTCACTTCTTACTTTATTCATAGCATTTAAATTAACACTCACTTGCCTAAATTTACGAATATACTGTAATATACGCATTTAATATAATAAGAATAATAATAAATAATAAAAATCCTTTATTGACGCAAAAAAGTGTATTGTATATATATTGACAAAATGGAAGGTTGCTGATACTTATAGCACTGGTTTTACGTATTTTAAGTATCAGGGACACAACTTAGAGATAATATACACATGCAATGAAATGTTGTGTACGTGTAATTTTTCAGAAATAAAAAAGTATCTTATCTCTTATCTATCTTAAGTTTTCGTTTCACGTATGAATATATAAATTTTTGTTTTCTCCTATTAAATAATATTTTATTTTTATCACAGAGAGGACAACCGCAGATCAGGTCGCTTCTCTCAACGCAGTGTTTGAGCTTAACGTAAGCTTTTTGCCTTGATATTAATCTCTTGATGTTTTATCTAGACTCCGTTCTGAAGTACTTTTAAGATGTTATTACTAACATACTGATTATAGAGATAAAAATAAAATGGCCAAGAGCGTGTCAAGACACTCTTATATAGGAGGGTTCCGTACGCTATAAACCTATTTGTTAAATAACTTAAAAAGCTGTTATCCGATTTCGTTCAAAATAATTTTCCTAATGAGTTTTTAACAAGTTCTATCAACATGAAAAATTTCAAGTCTCAACGTCTAATAGTTTGAAAATGCTAGCGGGAAGGACCACCATACGGGCAGAAAGGCAGACGGACGGACGGACAGAGTGAAATTATAAGGGTTCCTTGTAGTACTCTGGGACAGTAAAATGATATATAGTCTCTGCTCTTCCTCGTTAAAAGGGCTGTCTAACACTGAAAGGATCTTTCAAATCGGACCAGTAGTTTTCGAGATTAGCGCGATAAAGCAAACCAACAAACAAACTCGTCAGCTTTATATATTACACTAAAATTTTTCACCTAATTTTACGCGGACGCAGTCGCGGGTAACAAATAGTAATGTATAAAAAATTCTCTGTGCGCTAACCGAACAATTTTGTTTTGTGTTTGTATCTGTGTGTTTGTTTGTTTGTTCCGGGTAACTACCGTAACGGCTGGACCGATTTGGACGGGACTTTCACTGGTAGATATTCGTTTTTACAACGAATAACGCGGGTGAAGTCGCGAGTTACAGCTAGTCTTCATTAAAGAGAACAAAGCCGCGGGCGAAAAGTAGATCTGACCAGTTATCGGTCAGATATAGGAAGAGCCACGCTCTGGGAGTAAGGGAACTGCATCCTAGTGAGATGAATTTTTGTATATACATACCTTTATTGCGGCGTTTCCATGAAGATGTGAAAAATCGACATTGATATCGAGCCGGCTCGAAAAGTCATAAAGGTTTATGTTCCTCTTTTTCACCACTGAGCTCTCTATCATCTATATTAACATATAAAGCTGAAGAGTTTGTTTGTTTACTTGCTTGGACGCGCTAATCTCAGGAAGCACCAATCCAATTTGAAAATTATTTCAGTGTTAGATAGCCTATTTATTGAAGAAGGCCATAGGCATATCATCACGCTAAAATTGAATCTATATCTTTAGTTAATCTTCTCTTAGAAGATTAGCTTCTTTACCTACAGTTTTACATGCTTTCCGAAACACGTAAGAGGTCGAATAATTGATAAACCAGTTTTAGAATTGGTCACCCATCCGCAACCCGGCTGCGGTAAAACCTACTTAACCTAGCGATCGATTCAAATTCTGGCCACTTATAAAGCTGTCACCACCTCTAATATTCTTTTAAATAAATATAATTTTTAACAATTTAATAATAAAGGAATGTTTTATCGTTACAACATAAAAGGTAATGTTTGTTACTACAATTAATATCATGTAATATTACACCCCTCAAATGTTCGTAATAACTTGTGAACGAGGTGTAGAAATAATAGTAGTGATCACGCGATCAAATAAAACTTCAGTTTTATGAATTCGTGGAAACCTGTTGCTTAAGGCCGCGTACAAACCAAGCGTTATCCTGTCATAATCTAGAGTTAGAAGTATGGAGAAGATTCCAGCAATTCAGAAACTTCAAGAAAAACTGGTGAACTCCTGAAAATTGCTATCCATGTTGTTTCCAGCAATTTCGTTCATGTTTCTAAATTTTATATTTGAAATTCGTACCTTCAAAATTTCCTATAATCTCAATTAAATCCCTAATTCAATCTCTTAGGCATAAATGACCAAAAATTTACTACTTGGTTTAGATTATGTGTTCAATCAGTCATCTTATGTATTACTTTAGGACGATCCGACCACTGTCAGTTCGTCCAGTGCAGAAAAGAAACCGAAAGGACGTGTCAAGAAGGAGAAGCCGGAGAAACCCGAGAAGGCGGACAAAGGTGATGGACTCAAGCAGACAAAATTAATATTTAATTCTCATCAAAAAATTCTACGCCGACATTTGCCCGGCGATTAAAAATGTTGAGGCCGGGTCGTTATAACTATGGCTTTCTTTTTGTACTTTTTAAATTATTAGCATTATCATCATATTAAATTATCAGATTTAGTACATCTAGTTTTTATTTTTTAGAGATTTGCAGAATTAGACACTAATCGTATGCCTTTTTTAATATTACCTAATAAGGTTTAATTGTAACAAATATAATCGAATTTGAATCTAGTAAAAAAGTGGAACAATAATAACTGGTCAACCATAAGTTAGTTCATCATTCAATCATGAACTATCTATCTTTATTAGAAGACATCTTAAGCCGCACTTGTAGGATCAGACCAGAATTGACTAGGCAGGGAATGGATCATTGGCAGAGAAGGTGATAATTAAATTGTTATTGTTTGAGTTGCCTGCGAAGTATCGTCAGTTGTTCGCTGAGAAGTTTCCAAACTCTGCACTCCAGTATCACAATAAGTGACTGAAGACTCGCGAAAGTTGGCCTTAGTTTATTTCCTTGATGCTAATTAAAACTTTGCATAACTTATTAAAACCTTAAGCGCAATGCTATATTAATAGATATCTGTTACTGGCTAATCGTATTGGAAGATGAAACTTTATTTTCTGTTTATTTTCGTATAGACTAAAAGGGCATATTTCGTTCTCTCTTGATAATAATGACTTTTGTTTTTGTTTGTTTTTTTCATAGGCAGGAAAACTTACTGCTAATTGTTAACAATAGAAGCTAAAAAAATAAGGATAAAGCCAATTACAAATTTTCACAAGTACACCCCAGATAAGTTCTTTTAAAAGCTTGGGTGAGGAGTGCGATTTCTTATCAGGATTTGCACCAAGCACCTATTTACTATTTACCTACTACCTATCGTTTTAATATCGAAGCTCCTGTAAAGACATTCAATTTATAAATAAGTAAAGCCTTAAAATTTAAACTGTAATCTTAATTATACTACATAACACATCTTATAGACTTTGTCCTTAAATATTAAAATCTAATAAAAAAATTACGTGTACAATGAAACACATCATTAAAAAATATTTTCTATTCTAAATCGATGACTAGTTACACTTATATTAATATTATTAAATTCAACTCTCACGCCCGGGTACATAATGAATGAAATGTCTGTTGCCCTAAGACCTTAAGTCTGCGGGAGGAGACGCGCGAAGTGGCGTCTTCTTCCTCCCGTTATCCTCCGTCTGGAGGGGGGAGCCTCGGGTACGTTCTCCCTCTCCCTCTCATGTGCCTCCTTTAGTGATATCTATTTTGAAAATATTATTATGAAAAAAAAAAAAAAAAAAAAAAAGGGGAATTTATACTACTGGACGAATAGTAGTCTGAAAAAATGCCAAACATTTCAAATCATCATTCAATCATCATGTCTTCTTTTAGCCGCGTTTAATCACAGCGGCTTCTGGACGCTGTCTGGAGGGAGAGCCATAATGCTCGGCTCTTTGGTGTGTCTTCCAGTGGCTCAGGTAGTCTATTTTTGTGTAATATGCCCATCATCCTGCTTTCTAGCCATGTTCCGACTAGAGTGACTGCTTCTGGAAGCTATTAAGAGGAAGAGCCACAACGCTCGGCTCTTTGGTGGGCCTGCCAGTGACTCACCTAGCCTGTTTTAGTATTAAAGGAACGCCCACAAAGAATGCAAGTTAGCAAACCTATTACGGAATTGTCAGTAAAGGCAGCAGGCGGCTCGATCTTGAAGTTGTCCATTTTCTGGTCTAAGAAGGACCTTCATCGTTCTTCATAATATTTTCTCACAATGAAATGGTACAAGCAATATAGGCCCATAAGTGTCTTTTCCGCCAAGTCATTCGTCAAGAGGGCTGATAGCATCGCGTAAGGTCAAAGGGGAGGTGAGTGATGCACGCGATTAGTCGATTTTCAGGGCAATTTTGAAATAAATCTTTCTTTTCCGCGTTATATATTATGACAAGACACGCCGTTGTTATGGTAGTTACTTTAAAGTAAAGCATTTAGGAACTATTTTATTTTTGTTAACAAATTTCGTCGAATTTCCCAAGCGGGAGGGTTACACGATGAGAAATCTTCGGTGCCGAGGAGGTATGGTCACTTGGAGTGGGCCGCACCAATCCTCTACAATACAAAGAAGTAAAATTGATGTATCTATTTGTAGCGCTAAATACATATTCTACTAAAGGCATTACTTTGATCTTATATTTAGGTCTTAATACTGATAAAGAACATTAAATAAAACATTTTTGTTCGTCTATCCGTTTTTTTTTCCATAATCTCTGAAAATACTGGATCGATGTTAACAAGCATTTCACTAGCAGACAACTACGAGTAATATTCTAAGGTTAATAACAAAGGTTAGTTTATTTCTATCAATATATATTTCAATCACCAAAACCTGTAACGACTGGATGCCCACCAATGGCCGCCAACCCGGCAGGCTGAGGTAGAGGCGACGCGGTG
>JANCMC010027439.1:300105-339150 GCA_024363005.1 Charaxes varanes | reverse complement strand
AATCACCAAAACCTGTAACGACTGGATGCCCACCAATGGCCGCCAACCCGGCAGGCTGAGGTAGAGGCGACGCGGTGATTTGGATGCCATTTCGGGAAAGTTGTGGATGAGATTGGTCCAAGAAAGAGGAAAGTGGGCTGAGAAGGGGGAGACTTTTGCCCAGCAGTGGGATACAATAGGCTTATTAAAAAACCTTGTAACAATTCTACCAAATACCACGCGGGCGGAGCTGCGAGTAAAAGCTAGTATACTACATTCAGTATAGATTAAAATATTGATCCTGTAGGTACAGGATACATTTACTTTATTTCACAAAATCCTTTGAATATCCAGCTCACTGGCTGCTACAGAATAAACTCGCTTCTAAAGCTTACATTACAAGTATTAAATCTGTACCAGTAATATTTACATATGGAAATGAGTTATTTATACGCATCATGTTTAATATTCTCAGCTTGTTTTTCTCGATATTCTCTGCTTTAGATATATATCGGTATAATAATATATTAGACAATATTCAGGTCAAATTTTTATCATCTAACCTTATGTGGTTGCAGTTTGGTCATAAGTAAAACCACAAACATAACCTGACATTCCACCAGGGCCAGGTCTACCAGGTCTACCGAACGGAGCGGTCACTCCAAACGCCGAAACCCAATGAGCGCCTAAACTAGGAACAATTCTTAATATATATTATATTTTAAATAAAAAAAATTAAACGTGGCAAGTAAGGGTGGGGCCATAATTGGATCTCGCTCCATCCTAAAATTTACCTCGCATCGTCATTTTTTTCCAAGAACTGAATCCTCAGGCAGGAAATTTCTTGAAAATATTACACGAATGTAGATATTCGGACATCGAGTATAGGCTATATCGTGTTAATTTTTGAATCTTTAAGGTAAGTTAATATATTCATCGAAGTCCGTACTAACTTAACGTCAACTGTACCATGAGCCCACACACCAAATGTGTAGGCACATTGGTACCACATCATCCATCCAGACTAATAGAATAAATGTGAATGAAACTCTCTGGGACGTTTTCACACCTAAACCACTGAACCAATTCTAATGAATTTCGGTAAAAAGATAGATTGAACCTTGGGGATGAACATAGGTAACTATTTGTCGCGAAAACAATATTTCAAAGGGGTAAAATAGGGCTAACAGTTTTTATGAATTTCCGAAATTTTTGACAGTAAAATATGAAACTAGTATCGGGCTACAGATTTAAAATAAGTAAATATCTACGTCAGCGTTTTTGCAAATTCGACGCCTAAGTGGGTGAAAGAGGGATTGACACTTTGATGGAAATTTTAGAGGCAGCTAGCTGATTTAGTGCAGGGCTCGAGGAACCCCTGTAAACTTAGCTTTTAAGTCGTAAATTTTATCACCAAATTATTAAATAATGATTTAAAAATACCGTAATAATATTATACTTATAACTTTCATACGTGCTAACAAATGAGTCTCTATGAATAAATGACTTTGACTTTGAATTTATAAGAAATAACTAAAGGTTACCTTATACCATAGGCCCTACCCATAAATATATGGCACTAGAATTAGAAGCAACGCTAAAAAAATTAATGTATGAAATGTTTTTACGGTATTACATAATTTAACGCGATTGAAGTTGTGGCTAGTATGAAATAAATTTATGTAGGGTATATAACACAAACTCTTTACCCCTCGAAATTCGGCAGAGCAAGACGCTAATGCGTTTTAAACACAGGTTTCAAAAACCTAGCAAAAGAGCATTACCTGTCAGTATCGAATAGATTATGACTAATTTATAATCCTATAACAATATACCCATTCGCGTTTTCTTTCCCTTTTCCGTTCCATAATGGTTTACTATTTAGTGGTTAATGGCTTAAACATGAAAGATATATACATAAAGAACTATTTAAGATACACTATAACGTGTAACTCTAACGGCTTTTACCGCGCACGCCAGAATAGCTCACAGATGGCAGTATTTTCTCCTACTTACTTGACATTTATGGTTATATCTTCGACAATTCACACAATATCTTTATAATTCATAGCCTATGTGTTATTCTTATGTACACGGTACACACTATATTATTGTAAAGTTTTATTAAAATCTACTCAGTAGGTTTCCGTGAAAGAGCGTCAAACATACATCCATACAACCATGTGAACAAACTTTCGCGTTTATAATATTAGAAACATAATGTTTGTTTAAACTCGCTAATCTACGGAACCACTGGTCCGATTTGAAAGGGCTGGACCTTTATAAATTATGTTTGTTTTTTGTTCATTCCCTTATTTCAGGAAAGGTTTAATAGAAAAGAAAGAAAAGGAAATGTTGAAAAAGTATTTAAAAATACCTACTAAAAAACGCAAATACGTTCGATATTACAGAACACTCCAAACAGATACGATCAGTGTCAGATATGGAAAAGACATAAAGGAAATTGGTTAACTGGCTAAGAGCAGACGAGACAAAATTCGGGCAAGACGTCTCCTGGGTCCGCTAGTGAATGCGAAATGAAGTTATAAGAAAAAGAAGTAGCCAAATTCAGATTAAATGATAAAAGTTACCTAAATTCAGATGCAGAGCTCCGAACAATGTATAAATTTGCATTTGCAATTTTTATATATTTTAATGCAAATAAAGTAGGTACACTTGCCGTAAGCCATGCATAAGCAGAGAAAAATGCTTTTCTCATTAACATATAACTTTTGTTATTCCAAGGTCTGAACATTATTATTATTATTTTCATAATAGAGATAATTTCTAAATGAATGATGACAAAAAGAAATAACAGAAACAAAAAATTAAAAAAAACGTTTTATGCCAATACATGTTTTGAGTTGAGTCACTTGCAAACAAGTATAGAAGTGTTTGTATGAAATACCAAATAACTAAAAGTTTTTCTGAGTTATATAACTCATTATTTTTTTGTTCTTCACTTTGCCCTTTCCCATTATGTCTTTTTAATTATCCATCACTCATTTAGTGTAATTTTTGGAATTGAGGTTAGGTTGGTCTAAAATTCGTTATAAAGAGGTAATAGAATAGTTTTACGAACAAAAGCGTGTCGAAACATGACGCGACATGAATCACATACTATTAGATTAAGAGTTACATATTGGTGGGAACTTTATATAACGATTTTGGGGGTGACAAAATTCGTTAATTAGAGGTATGAATACTTTTTCTTGATAGATGAAAATTCTTTATAATGAGGTTGTTTGCAAAAACTGTTCGCATTGTAAAGGTATGTTTTATATTGACTCTTATAGAAACTTCAAGGGATTACGAACAATTTGTTAAATCGAGAAGTCGTTATATTGAGGTACGTTATATTAAGGTTGCACTGTATTTGCCATTCCTAAAAGTAGAAAGCGGGTAGAAGTCGTCTCCTGTTTAATTTGCCAAATTTGATGTCTGTACGTCCCGCGGTTTTCGAGATTTCGCTTTTATATATAATTTATTTTAGTTTCTTACAATCATTTATAATATATATTTTTGAATTTACTAGTTGTGCCCGTGACTGCGTCCGCATAAAGATAGGTAAAAAATAGATTCAATTTAAGCGTGACGATATATAGCCTATAGCCTAACCTTATAAATGGGTTATCTAACACTGAAAGAATTTTTCAAATCAGACCTGAGATTAGCGCGTTCAAGCAAATAAACAAACAAATTTTTCAGCTTTATATATTAGTATAGATGAGCCATATTTATAAAAATAAGAAGTAAACACAAGATTTCCCTCTTTCCGTTAACTGAATAAAATGAAGCGTTAATTTGGCGTGTATAAGACATACATGGACCGTTTCCCTTCGAGGTGTCCAATTGAACTGGCAGGAGAAAGTCAAATACCTAGGTGTTACTTTCGACAAGCATCTGACATTTAAACAGCACATAGCTAAAGCCCGAAATAAAGCGACTAATATGCTGGGGAGATTATAACCAATGATTTGCGCAAAAGGCAAAATGAGCCTTAGAAATAAGGTGACATTGAGTGTACAAGACCTGCATTTTTTTTTTTTAATGTTACAAGGGGGCAGACGAGCAGGCAGAAAGCATCGAAGTGCCTCCCGGCGCCCATGGACATCTGCACGACCAGAAGGCCAGCAGATGCGCTGCCGGCCTTTAATGACAAGTTTAGACCCCCGGGAAGTCTCACAAACCGAACGAAACGCGACAACAACGCCATCACTAGATGTGACAAAAAATGTTATCACACAATATAGCTATCAGTAGACTCGAATCTTAAAATAATATTTAAGAACTTTTATTTTCAAGTAATAGACCCAGCAGACATCTTTCCCGAATGTCGTTCATCTGCGAATAACGGATTTAGTAAATTTTTTATATATATTATATTAAATGTCATATATTGGAATTATTTCAAAGTCAAAAAGCAATTCTGCATTTTCTAGCATTTTAAAATATACTTTTAAGTTTTCTTTTCTCTCTTTTCTTTGAAACCTTCCTTAAAATAAAGAGGATAGAACAAATCAAACAGAATTTTAATTCGCCCAGCCGTTTATATATATAGACAGTACTACAGTACTATATTATACATGTGTAATAACTACTAATAAATTGTTTTAATAATATTATTCGTAAAAACAAAAAGGATATGGATATAATTTCTTAATATACAATTTGTAGAAAATTTTCTCCCTTACAATACGGTACTTTTTTTTTTGTTGCGTTGAGTTCAATGAAAATGGTGACAATTTTGTGGAGCAAATCGATATTTGTTAATAAGTTTATATTAATAAAAAATATTTAAATAAACTTTTAATGGTGGGTCCATTCAAAAGTTTATTTAATCATTTTTTTTAATATGTTATTCAGAATACTTTTAGGATATATTAGTATTTAATTCTAGAAGTCAGGGTTGATTTGTGTTGCAATAACTAAACTGATCAGACTATAATAATTATTTTACTCTGCGTCATATAAAAGATCGTTGGGTGATTCTGATTACTGCAGAACATCAAATAAAGACTAGTACCAATTTGGTTTAAAATTGACCTTAAGACATTGTGAATAAAGTGCTAGTTCGGTTGCTACAAGACAGCAAAAATAAGCTGAACAAGGTCTTTAGCAAGTTATTAACAAACCTCAAACTACCAGTAGATTCTTTTTTTCTTAAAGTCACTACGTTAATATAACATCAAAAAAGTTGTTTATATTAATAAAAGACCTCTGCTGAAACCGTTAACTAAAAGAAATCATCAATACTAGTTAAGAAATAATGACTGAGTATTGGAAATATCAGAGCTGGCAACTGATTTTATAAAGATGTGTGACTTGAGAGAAGTCTTCTATGTGGTAACAACAGAGACATAGATAAGAAAATTGAGGTTTTATTTATCTTATGCCGGAGCCAGACATAGCTTCATTTCAATGATCATTTAGTGTATTAAAGGACTACCAAGAGGTTCGTGTTTACCAAACAATACATTCTCAGAACAAAATTTATGAACCTTGAGAGCTATCACCGCTTTTTTCTCTAAGAATCAGGTTTTAAGAATCAAAAAAATATTTACAGAAGCTGTTATCGAAATTTGTTTAGATTGGTACTTGATAAAAAAAAAGATATTACACTCGGGTGCAATGAAATTGCACATAAGAACATTTTTTTGTAATATATATATATTTTTCTATTTAAAATAATACTTTTTTTTTAATTTGAGATCACATAGTATCATCAGGCAGGTATCGAAATGACCTTTAATCCCACATTAAAAAATATATGTATTTTTTTACATAAAAAAAATATTTTATATGTAATAATAAAATTTTTCATTTGCGATTTCAATGCTGGCCTTCTGGTCGTGCAGATGCCCATGGGCGCCGGTAGGCACTTCGGTGCCTGCTGCCTGCTCGTCTGCCCCCTTGTAACATAAAAAAAAGGAATTTTTTTGGTGAAAATATAAATAATATTTTAGGTTCAATTAACGAATATATGTACTATTAAACTTTTCAGTTCACGAAAGTGAAATTTTGGATGAATTTTTGATTGATGATTTTTTTTTTGAACATAAAAAACAGTAATTTTATATTACAATAATGGTGTATATTAATTTCTAATTGATATTTCTTTTCTGTTTCATTGGGTTCAGGCGAGCTTGCATTGCGCGTGTATACTGAAGCGTTAAAACCTCGCGTGGACCGTAATTAGCTGTAACCGAGGTTTTTTTGTGAGCGCACAATTTCATCAAATTCTCAAGCCGTCCGTCTGTCGGTCTGTCAACTTTTAACCTTCTAAGGTTTCCCGTTTTCGTGATATGCAATGCACCTTGCATATCATCTGTTTTAACGACGGCTTTTTACGTTTCAGGTAAAAAAAATCATATATTTTTTGACATTATCTCTCAGGCAGCTTTTAACTACTAGTTTTGTTATTGATTTTTGATTTTTGGACTAACTTGAAGGTAGCCAGCCCTATATAGAGATCTAGAACTACCTCGCAGACAAGACGCCACCACCTTTTCTTCCCTATTGAAACCGTGAAAAAGAATAAGATACGATCTTTATTTAAAGTCACACCAGAGTGTAAAAATTAAAATAACTGTAATACGTTATTCTAATCTATATTATCCCTTCTTTTTTGTGTAACATAACCGTATTTAAGACTTCCTAGCAATAGATTACTATTTGCTAAATAATAAGGATAGATTTTTGTGGAAAACAATGAAAAACGCCTGTGTCTAGCCGTGGACTTCATCGGGCTGAAGATAGAAAGGAAATAATAAGGTAGCTCTGATTGACTGCAGGATTGTGGTACGACCCTAGTCAGGCAGTTCTTTATTTTGTTTTAAATTAATAGTGCCCACCGCTGGGCAAAGGTCTCCCCCCTCTCCAACCATACTTTCCTATCCTAGGCTATTTGAAACCAAGTCATCTCTTCGCCGCTCTCTTCCAGATCTACATTGCAAATAAAAAAAATCTCAATACTAAGGCCTTTTTTTAATCTCATACAGCTAAGATAAAGTGTACATTAAACCATATTCCATTCCTGCATCTGAGTAGGGTGCAAAATTCATTTGTGGCTAAGAGTAAACTAACTTTCCGTTAAAAAAATACCCGATGAAAATTAAATCTCTCTGTCTATTATTAAACATAAACGACATTCGAAAAACACACTTATTCGTTAGGCGTATTATACAGTCGAAGAGTATATTAAAGAGTAACTTTTCTCGCGAATTCGTACGTGTAAAATTAGGCGAAGACATTTGGCGTGACGATATATAACCTATAGCCTTCCTCGATAAATTTGCTGTGTAACACTGAAATAATTTTTCAAATCGGACCAGTAGTTGCTGAGATTAACGCGTTCAAGTAGACAAACAAAACAAACTCTTCAGCATATTATTAGATAAAACTTCTAGGAGTTTAGAAAAACATGGAAAAGTGTTAAAGTTATTATTTGTGAGAACTTTTTGTAAAAGTGTGGCTCATGACTTTCTAGCCGATTCTCTTGGCTCGACTTCTCCGAGTCAGTGGTAGCTTTTAAAATATTTGACTATTCAAAACAATTTGTAAATATCTACTTTCGATTTCATACATAGTAAGCTGAGGTCATGAACCAGCAGGTAATTAAATAAATTGCGTTGAACATAAGTATCTGACGATCGGCGCGTATCTGTCGATTGTGTGAGTACGACACGCGGCAGGTGCGGACACACCTGTGCGGACGATTGTTGCATTCCGTCGATGTTGCTGTTGCCGACTGCAGATTATCGGGATCAGGATTCCTCCCTCGTAAGGCTACAGACACACTAGCAGCATTGTAACGTGAAAACGTTTTTAAAAAGGCTCCCATACTGACATACTGAGGTCGCGCCACAAACGTTGTCTTCCTGTGACTCGAGGTTTGCATCGGCATATATCTTGAAAATAGAGAAATTCTATAGCTGTTAGGATACTTACGACAACGTGACGTCAACGAAAACGTACCTTGAAATACACTCCACGCGTCCAATAAATTAAATTATTCATAACTGCTACGAAGAGAATTACACGAAATATTTGTACGTTGTCTTGTAGATATAGAAATGCTCTAAAAGTCAGATAATTATGCAGTTTGTTTACTTTTCCTAAAAATGCATATATGTTTTTTTCTTCTTGAAGTTTTTGTTTACACTCTAATGAGTGATATTCCATTAGAAAAGTTAAGAATGAAGAATAAAGTTAAGAATGCTAAAATAGGTCATTCTTGAGCATTTTGACGTTAATGTTAACATTATAGACACACAGAAATGCTTTTCTGTGTTAAAAACAAAAATTAACCAACCAACCGACACCAAACAACAGGTTGGGCCGGTGTTACCCCAAAAGTGGATGAGGAGGACACCGCTGGGCTTCAGTGGGCATTGCGGTTCCTACCAACAAGTCCCACAATCCCGGTAGGAAAATTGACTCCGGACGGAGTGCATAAATGCATTGCCCAGCGACAAAAAAGGCTACTCTCCTATCCACTATCGATAACTATGGACAAATAATTCTTTGTTTTGTTTTGTTTGCTTATTGCTACTTTTATAATTTCGCACGTGTACTGCGAGCTTTCTCGTCTTGATAACGCGATGATGTATTCCGCGGGTGGTTAGTGCGAGAATCGTCTCATTAGCAATGATAAACCAGTCCAAACACGACTCTAACAGCGCTCACTGTATCTATTTGCTGAGGGCTTGGCGATTTTATCACTGTGTGTTCTTCTATACACTTTAATAGAATACTGGCTTTTGCCCGCGACTCGGTCTGCGGCAAAGCTAGCGGTCATTTTGTCATACATATATATTGCATAGTAAACTGCTGTTGTAAAATATAAGCATTTTGTAATGAAAAATCCAAGCACCTTGGATATTTTTTTCGAGTCGGTTAAGGCGAAAATATAATTTATAGCCTAAATAGTTTTTAAATGGTGTAATACAGCGGTCTGCAACGCGAGTCCCGCGGGCCGCACGTGGCCCGCAACCCCTCTCTTCGTGGCTCGCGGCTGTTTTGAAAATGCAATTATAATTATTATGAATAAACAATAATTACATTACCCGACCGCAAGGTATTCTATCTATTAAAATTTAAATAAAACATCATGTACTAAAATTTAGCTTTTTAAATATGGCTTCCAATGTCTACCTACATAAATAGACAAGAAACTGATTTCCAAATAATTTAATTATATCATAACAAGTGTGACGCGGCAATACCTCATTTCTGAACGATATGGCCCGCCTGTATCTCATTTTTCACAGATGTGGCCTTTGCCTACCAAGAGGTTGCCGAAGTATAATGTAATATAATAAGATTTGCCTCACCTTTAAAATTAGTGCCTGCTTTATTCATATCACTAGTGTTGTATTTATACGATAATATGATTTAATTTTCTATGTCATAATAATAAAAAAAATGAACAATACAAGCCTCTAACCGTTTGTGAATGAATGGTGAAAAACTATTGAGTTTATTTTAGGTACTTTTCAGGATAAGAGCGACAAGAAAACTCGTAATCTTTTATAATGAAATTAATACAATCTATTACAAAAATTTATACAATTAATATAATGTAATATAATATAATACAATTTTTGTTATTTTTAACGTTTTATTTCAGATTACGAGATTACCCTCGTCTTATTTTAGATTTCTTAGTACTGGGAGGTATGTTAAAGGTGCTTTTCCATAAAACCATTATATTATATTAACTATTTCCCTCGACTCCTTCCGTGTAAAATTGCGAAATCCTTTAGCTGTTAATCTGGCCCTAACGAAGAATATGTTTCATAACTGGAAAATTAAAATCGTCATTATATAACACATTTGTGTATACAATTATATATTAATAAAAATGGCCAAAAGAGTGTCTTGACACGCTTATATAGAAGGGTTCCGTATCTTTTACTCTATAAACGTATTTGTTAAATAACTTCAAAAGTTTTTGTCCGATTTCGTTTAGAATAACTTTCCTAATAAGTTTTTAGCGTGTTCTATCAACATAGAAAATTTTAAGTCTCTACGTCTAATAGTTTGGAAATGCTAGGGGGGGGGACCTTAAGGGCAGACAGATGAACGGACAGACAGAGCTAAATTATAAGGGTATCTTGTAGTACTACGGAACCCTAAAAAGTAACTATTATATTACAATTTAGTTGTTTATAACGCTCTACTGTAAATCTGGGACTTTGGGGTTACAACAACTCTCCATACTGTTCCATCGGTCACGTTTCGTCGCTTGATGGAGTGCGGCGCTCACAGGTATTTCTAGATGTTCAGAAATTTGGTCCGACCACCGTTTGGGATTTCGGCCTCTGGGTCTTTTGCCGTCCGCATTTTTCCGGTCACTATCAGGCGTTCAAGGTTGTCCGTAGTGACGAGCGAGATTAGCAAACAGATTCAATATGCGTTGCGAAGAGATTTATTGTCACTAATAGGATAATAAAAACGGTAGTAAGGTGAACCCGCTTACTCTTTATTATAAAAAAGGCAACAAAGATACCGGTTTCAAGCAGCGTTAATACAGCTTCAAGCATAAAGTCAATTTTCCATTCCAATCTAAGTTTGGCACTATCGTAAAGTATAAAACTGAGCTGAACACACCGAAGTTTTGTAGTACTTTGTAGCCTTCAGGGTCAAAATGTACAAGCACTTTGAGCTATGTCTTGCTCCGACATAAGGGTTATGAAATATACACATTGGGCTTAAATAGAAATACATGCAGAAATAAAAAAGTTGAAATTAAAATAAACTTTATTTATATAAAAAAATATATAAAAACAGGTTATGCAGTATTGGCAAAAAAATTTTTTTTTAATATTCTTTAGTTATAATTTGTTTTCTTTAATCTTTTTAGGTATAATGCGAATAAACCGAAACAGACAGTAATTAAATAGGACCAGTCAATTTTCAGTTACAGTTAGAAACGTGCCTAATTTAGGTAAAGTACTGACTGCAACGCCACCTACCCAGTCCAATTTCTCTGCAAACCATCTACGAACTATACACAACAACCTACAAGGGACTCTATGTATATATAATTTAATTTGAAATTTGTCTATATTTGTAATAAGGAATGCATGACTGTATAAATGTATTTTCGTGTTTATTGTGCATACGCAAATCTCTTCGCATTATAACAACAATATAAGGTGAGAGTTTTAAAGTCCTATACAATAATTGTATATACAGGACTATATGACACACGAACGTCTGTTCCTAAGGTAGACAACTTAATGCCTGTGTTACAGGTTACAGACGCCTGTTACAAACAAATATTTTTTTGTAAAAATATATAAATACATGTATATAAATAATACATCCAGGCTCGAGGCGGGAATCAAACCCACGACCCCCGGAGCGAAAGGCAGTGTCACGTCCCACTGCGGCGTTCGCACCTATAGACATTTGAATATATTGACAATAGTAAATAATTAGTTACAACGTATTATTTATTCATAGGTTTTACTTACTTCTCCTAGTCAATATGTGCTATTTAGTTGGATTTTTTCCCCTTCTCCTAACTCATTGGTTGAGGTGTTATTTGTTTCGGAATTGCATCTAAACAGTTTTTGAAAAAGTTATAAACAAAATAAAGGGGTTCGCTTTTTTCCTTACATTTAAAAGAAAAACTATTCGAGATATACCAAAACTGAAAAAAAAACATTCAAAAAGACGAGTAAATTCCTTTTCCATTTCAAAAACGTTCAACTTCCAAAACTTATATACAGTGTCCTACAACAGTGTCCTACAACAGTGTCCTACAACAGTGTCCCACAACAGTGTCCCACAATAGTGCCCTACAACAGTGTCAAAGATACAGAAAGTCAAGGTAGTCTCGACCAAAAGCTTCTAGTAAAACATTTCTCTTGACGTAATAATTTTAGGAAATAATTATTAACAGTAAATTAGGCCTGATCTGAATTAAAACAAATGTAAGTTTAAAAACCAAAAAAAAAGTCATCACAAAACTCGAACCTGCATCTTTTACCTGTAAGACTATAAAATATTCTGTGTTCTAATATAATCTATACTAATATATAAAACTGAAATGTTAGTTTGTTCGTTTACTTGAATGCAATAATCACAGGAACTACTGGTCCGATTTCAAAAATTCTTTCAGTGTTAGAAAGCCCACCTATTGAGAAAGACTGTTGGCTTTATATCACCACGCTAAATGTTTTCACCTAACTTTACGCGAAAGAAGATGCGGGCAATAGAGTCCTTAAAACTCAACCGGACTATGTTGCACCACAGGGTCACAATACACAGCTGCGATTGTGTCTCACTCGAAAAGAGGTTCGTATAAATTGTCAAATTAAAAAAAGCGATGGAGGTTCTGATCTGGGAAGTTAATTAATTAATTTTATATAAAAACCAAAACCGCCTAAATAACACCAAGGAACTTCCTCTTCATCAGGCCTTTTCCTATTTCTGATTGAGGTCGGCTCTCTAATCCTAAAAAAAAAAGCAAAAAAATTAAAAAGAAAAAATAATGGTTGGTACTTTTATACGACTTAGAAGACGCCTACCGGTGTGATGAAGTCGGTACAAATCCAAATAGATATGTATAATAGATCCCCGCTAAACCGATGACACCGACACGACTCTGAAGTAAAAAAGTTGCATTTTTACATTCATTACTTAATATTTAAATATGCATATATTATTGATGCTGAATAATGTTTTGCACCATTCAAATTAATAAATTTGTATGATATTTTAATTGTATATAGCAATTTTAATATTAGTGATAATATTTCTTTTTTTCATTGTATAATTTCCAAAAAAAATGCCTCTTCCTATACTTTTTTTTATAAGAATGCAACTCAATTTTTACTGTCAAAATCATCCTATCTAATTTATCGAAAAAGTTATGTGTAAACTTAGACGTCAGACGTTTACAAAGTACTGTTATCATTATAAATATTTTAGATTTATAAAGTATTTACGAGACTGCAGAAAATAAATTCTAAACATGTTCTACATAAAAATAATAAAATTATATTTTTTGCCAAAAGAAATCGAATGTAAAAACTGACAGTTATATTACAATAAACAATAAAAACAAAGCAATAAAAAAATATTAAAAAAAAATTAAAACTTTAGAAGTTAGGTTAACTCAGCCAAAAATTTCTACGCCTCAGTGTTAATGCTGCAGTGTAAGATATTTTAATTATTATTTTTAAACATGGAAAAATTTGCGAGGTAACCTGTGCCAAGGACGGAAGGCGGAAGGGAAGTTAAAAAATCGTAAAACTAACGCTATTTATGGATGCCCTTACGTAAATTAGATCTACTATATATAGATCTGTGTATGATCCGAAGTAAATAGACCGGCCTGTACAGGCAAGGATGAAGTGGGGCGCAAAAATGTGGCGCATTCGATCGAAAGTTGTGTCGTCAGAGCCGTCAGCCTTGAAATCTTAAAATTTATCACTAAATTATATAATAACGATAAAAAATAACAATAATACATATGACGTTCCTAAAGTCTACCCCAACAGAATATCATTCATTACGGTGCAAACAAGAAAAATATGCATTTTTGGCAAAAGTCCTCAAACTGCATAATTACTGGATTTTCTCTCCAAAAAGTTTACTGAAACTATGTCATTAATGTACAACGAAGGAAATAAGAAGAACGATGGTCGCAAAAGAAAGCACTAAAATGAATATAACGAGCAAATCACGGAATCTCGTAATTTAAACAAAGCCGTGAATGCGGAACTAGGGCTAATTTCAGCAGGAGACGGGGAAAATGTTATGCAAATTTGTACATCTTATTTTTTCCATTAATGCCTTGCACGGAACAGAAGTTAGAGGTAAATTTCACTACACGGTGTAGTAAAAAGGGCGAATTTATTATTCAGACGTTAATATGCTGAAGTCCATGTCAAGCAGGTTTTATTTTATTTAATTAAAAATAATAGAGATCGCTGGCTGGTCGGAATTCGCACACAAACCTTTTTGCGTACAACGACATATTATTTATTCTATTAACATAAAAAACAAATTTGACAATTAACAATACATACGGTTGTCACGATTACGCTTTGACATCCTCCAATACATGTGAGTGTATATAGCGTACATCTTCTAACTATTGTGTGCGCTTGGTTTCATTTTAATAATTTAGCCTATTAATACTGTACATTATAAAAAAAATATTAGTCTTTGCGCACTTTCCTCAATATGAACTACAATTGTGCCAAATTTCATAGTCCTCCGTCCGTGCGAATTTCGTAAAATGTTACCTAAAGGTTTCTTATTAATTAGCTCTATCAACTCTATATACAGTACAGAGAGAAATTTCTTAGCTTTCCCTGAATTCACCGTGAGGGTGCCGTGTCAATCGAGTTGCAGAGGTAGGAATCACATCAATGCTTCCTTCCCCTTTACTCCCAGGGGGTAGATCTCCCTTTATCTGTCCGATAAATCGTCAGATCCACTACGGGTACTCGGCCCCGAAGCACCTTAGCTGTAATTGTCACTCCCCCTACACTATCTATGACAGTAGTATCCACATCCTTTCTCTCCTCTCCATCTACCTTTATATCCTTTTACTCCATCCCTTTGCCTTTACTCCTGTCTTTCTAATTAGAGGTAGCGCCATACTTGTAGCCAAAAGGGGCCGACACGTCCGGGTACCAGTATCTCTTTTGTACATAAGATCGTCGTGAAGTGACGGCAATGTTGTCACATCAAGTGAAGGTATTGTTGTCGCGTTTCGTTCGGTTTGTGAGATTTCTCGGAAGCCTAAACTCGTCATTACGGCGCAAGCGATTAGAACGAGCTTACGTCTAAACTAAAAGATCGAGAAAGAATGCTCTTCTAATAGTTCTACCTATTAGATATTCTAAACTTTTATACTGTCTAAAGGTTTAGAATATCTGAATCATATCTAATCCACGTCTAAAACTTTGCTTTCCAACAAACGCTAAATCATTTAAGGCCGCTTAAGTTTACTTCCAGCGTTCGTAAATTACACATCTGAAGCAGTTATTCATGCATCCACTGTTTAGAAACTCCTAATGAATTCAAAGTTTAAATTGCGGCCTTAACTTTAAACTCATTAGCGTTGAAAGTTACTGAAAGCGTGAAAGATTATGAACGAACGAATGAACGCTTTATTTTATTATTAGCTGGGGCCCGCCATTTCGTCTGCTTGTTTTATTTTACCTGAACGGTAGTAGCTTGGACTTAAACACGTGATGTGAACTCACGTAAACCGTCACGAAACAGTCATCAAAATTCGTTCAGGCATTTAGGCGGAATCCATTAATATATGTATATACGCGTAAGGAAAAATTGTATATAGTTCATGACATATAACATTAATACTATGTAAACTTGAGAGAAATAAAAAATTACCAAGAGCGTGTCAAGACACGCCTAACTAGAAGGGTTCCGTCTCTGATACGCTATAAACGTATTTGTAAATAACTTCAAAAGCTGTTGTCCGATTTCGTTCATAATAATTTTCCTAATGAGTTTTTAGCATGTTCTATCAAAATGGAAAATTTCACGTCTCTAGGTCTAATAGTTTGGAAATGCTAGGGGGAGGCCACCTTACCTTAGAGGCAGACAGACGAACAGACGGACGGACGGACAGAGCGAAATTATAAGGGTCCCTTGTAGTACTACGGAACCCTAAAAAGCCTTTAACTATAAAAAATTATGTATTGTCGACCAAGAAAGTTCTTTACCATTTTGGATGACAGCTCCTAGTTAAAGAAAATTTTGCTAAGGGTTATTGTTAGAAATTTACATAACGCATTACAAGCAAAAATAAGCCTTATAGCTAATTGACGTGCATACGACATTCGACCTTAGCGGGGCAAACCAATTTCTTGGTCGACTATACATTAACATATCAATATCTTGATAAAGAAGCACAAAGACAGTTCCAAATTCAAATTCATTCGGTAAAAAGATGGCCGCTGTGGACAAAACCAAAGGATCTCTAGCGTACTATTATTTACAGTTCCAAGCACCCCAATGGTCGGAAGTCTTGCATATCCCTAACAAATTCTACAGACAGACAGTTTAGTTCCATATCGCATGTTGTTTTTTCTTGGTGGACGTTTTTGTAAACAGTTATTCTGTAGGGAAAGTGAGATAGATGTCACTGGGAATTTTATATAGAGGAGGTCGTAACTTAATCTCTGGCTGGCATTTCAGTCGATCATTAGGTTAAGTAGCTCTTACCGTGGCCGTGTGATAGACTGGTGACCCATTCCAAGACTGCTTTTTAACTATCAGTCCTCCTCCATGTTTCGGAAGGCACGTGGCAGTGGGTTCCGATTAAGGGTACTGAGTGATATTAGTCGTGAGATTGTAAAGATTATGGGAATTCCGGAGATGACGTCAGATGGCAGTTGGTCATCTTAATTCAACCCACAGACATATCCTATGCAATCTAAGCAGACCCTGGTACTGGACCGGGACAACATTAGGTAGAAGAAGACTTGGAACTTTTATATAACAAGGAATAAACTGACAGACAGTACTGAGTCCACCCCACTAAAAGTCTCTCAAACTAGTCATAGCCGAATTCACTATCAGGAAGCTCGCAGATGCGTTGCAGACCTTTGACTAATGGGTAATTCTATTTTTGAAGTCAGATACACCTAACATTCTCGGTTCCATTACATTAAGTTAAGTTCAACTTAGCTTAGTTAAGCTAAAGTTGAATTTAGAAATTATAACTTTTGAAAAAAGAAAAGCAATGTATGAAAACTAGTGCGTCTTAAAAAGGATTTATATAAAGGGTCATTTACATTGTTTTACTTCATACAGCATCCTTGAGTACGGATAAACCCAACATAAGGGCACGTTTGTCGCCAGACAGTGACAATAGATCACAATGGATTGTATCCGGGATACATTACCCTTTGCCCGTCAGGAACACCGCGGGGAATGCTCTCCTTTATTCGGTTTCTGCTTTCGCATCACCATATTTCATTTTCTACTCTTATTGTTTTGATTTCACCGTAATCAGAATCGTGTTTGAACTTCTACGATAGTAAATGAAAATTGAAAACAAAGCTTCAGTTAACTAGTTTATACAGAAACTACGGAAAATAAATATCCAGTTGTACCGAAAATTTGGTCCTTCACCTCTTGGCGAGGAGCTTCGAACTATTTCAACGTTCTTGATAAGGAATAGATAGTTGATAAATAGAGTACTGCTACTCTTCTCAGTCCTATTAATTTGAAAATTTTTATTTCATTTGTTCGGTGCCCCTTCTAATATAAAAAAATCTGTGAGAGCAACGTTTAAAAATAAATACAAAACCTCCTGACTATTTCACCTTTTCAAGCAATGCTACCTTTTTTATTCATCCCTGGATCCAATCTTAAAGAGAGAGCCTCTTAAGACACGGAGGATCTAGACAAATGACAAGTTAACAATCTGCTGAAATGTTTTGTCATTGTTGTAGAATCCATGTTTAATTTAACAACCTTTGCATAGTGTAGTTTTTGTCACAACTTTCTACTTTATTAAATTTTGTTATACAAACTCTTTCGTGTCTTCTCCATTGAATGTGACATTGGCGAAAAAATAGTGTATATCCACAAAAGGAAGCCATAATGCCGGAGCCAGACATAGTTCAAAGTGTTTGTACATTTTCGACCTTGAAGATTACAAAATACTAAAAAACTTTGCGCAGCTACACAAAATCCCGGCCACACTACATAACCATTGAAATGATCATTCAAATGAAGCTATGTCTGGCTCCGGTATAATGGTAAACTGTAAAGTTTCCTATTACATGGCGCCATGCTGTCGCCTGAATTTGATTTGGACTCATCTCGGATAAGGGCATATTAGGTATATCATAATCCAATCAAATCAAAAGATGTTTTATCAAGTAGACTTTTACAAGCTTTTTGAATTGTAAATTATTTTAAAAACTACCACTAATACGAAGACACGAAACGCAGCCACGAGAAGAATCACCAAGAAACACGTTAGCCACTCTTTTTACAAATAGTTCTCACAAAAATGAGTTTAATACATTTCCACGTCAACTGTACAAACTGTACGAAGCTGAAGCTACACAACTCCAAACAGTTTTATGTTAAATATAGTCTGCATCTGTATAATACGCCTTAGGAATAAGCGAATTTTTAATATGTCGTTTAAATTTATCAATAGACGGAATTAATATTGCAATGCATAATAATTATTAGATGCTGTTGCCGGCTTTTTTGTAGAACTATTTAAGATAAATATTTCCGTCATACACTGTATACGTGTAACTCTAACGGTTTTTGCAGCGCACGCCAGAATAGCTCGCATATGGCAGAATTTCTCCTACTTCCTTGACATTTATCGTTAAAGTTTGGACAATATCTTTATAGTTTATAGCATGTGTATTATTCTGATGTATAAACTATATTATTGTAAAGTTTTATTAAAATCCATTCAGTAGTTTTTCCGTAATAGAGCGTCAAACATACATCTATGTTTTTCCGCGTTTATAAATTAGTAAGATGCCTCACAGATAATAAGTATGTATTTACAAATCGTATCAAAATTTTACTTGCTTAGTTATCATTTCACAAACTCTTGTGAATTTCATTCTTTAACAATTTGTCTGTCCGTCTGGGGAATTTTCTGAACGGCTGCACTGATTTTAACGAAACTTACACTTGCATATAGCTAAAATAAAAATAACGGAAAAAAACATTCGATACACATGTGACAAACGTATTTATGGATACAATTGGTAGCGGTTGGGGATATGAAGATTTTATATAATATAGTCTTGTAGATTCGTTCTTATTTCAATTTAAAAAATAAATAACCAGTTACAAAATACCGTTTAAAATAACGTTTCCACAATAATTTAACCAAAAAGAAATTAATTAAACAACGTGGTTAGAAAAATGCCACAAACACAAAATAATTATCTCATCAGCGACTAGTGACGATTTATCACGAAATGATTGATCAAGAATGATCGTTTAACACTGATCCTTTAACACTGATCGCCCCCCAGCATTTCCAAAATACTAATATTTTGGAAATGCTGGGGGGGGGGGACGTAGGAAAAAAGGAAACGTAGGGACTTGAAATTTTCGATGTTGATAGAACATGCTAGAAACTCATTAGATGAATTATTTTAAACGAAATCGGACAACAATTTTTGAAGTTATTTAACTAATTTGTTTATAGCGTATCCGATACGGCAATCTTGTATATAAACGTGCCTTGAATCGCTCTACGCCATTTTATTTTTAAAAGTATCTAGAGCATTTTGGAGATATATGTATAAAAAACTTTAATTCAAGTACACACGACTATAGCTAACTTGTTAGGGTTTTAATCAAGCATTTTACAAGTTACAATCCCATCCTATCCGTTAAGCTATCCCCAGGCTTTATTTATATAGGAACAGGCAAGTTCCTCAATATATTGGCTTACGGTACGTGGGTTGAGTTTGAGTTTACAACAAGCAATATTTGCAATTGATTAGGCGTGCATTTTTAGACTGAAACATCTATATGCGACTGCGTCTGTTATAGAATGCAATAATTACGCTTTCAGTGGTATTTCTTTCGTATGGAATCTAAAATATAAAAAAAAGTGTGTATAAATTTTGTACTGTTATCTGATAAATTAATTTTAAATAGCCAAATAGATAACTAGGTAGATTATGGTCTATCTTTTTAGATAACTTTCGTTAATTCATATCTGCAATTAATTATCTTCTAATGATTTCTTCAACAATAATGCCAGAGAAACCGCCGGCAAAAGCGAATAAATATGAGGCATTACTAAAAGTGGTCCTTTGAGTGGACGAAGTCGTGGGGTACAGCTAGTTTCATAAAAAATACAAACATGTTTTCAGATCTCTAATAACCTTGAATCGTCATCCCGATGGACTGTTCTTAGTTCAAAAAAATCCTGTAATACTAGACAAGTACTACGTAAACATAAGTAAGATGGGTCACGTTAAATTTTATTTAAGGACTAGATAACTGCATAAAAAAATTATAACTGCCGAAATTCAATTAAGCCAAAGCGGACGAAGTCACGGCAAAGTAATAATTTTTTTTTATCTTATGCTCAGTATGGTGCAACTAATATGTGACATATGTTTTTTCTATTAGTTTCTCAAATTAATTAGGCACATGATATGCGTTATTGCGAAACAAAAAGTCATGAGTAAAATTTGGTAACATTGACAGAGATATCTGTCCTCTCCAGAGGACAGAAATGATGCGGATACTACTGTCACGGATGGTATATGGTACATGGAGTGACAATAGCAGCTAGGTTGTTCCGGGGTAGCGTACCCGTAGTAGATCTGATCGGTTATTGGGCAAATGAAGTTAAAGATGAGATCCCCTATGAGGAAAAGGCTGTGTATTTATAGTTCAAATGTTTCTTTACAAAAAAGGATTGCGATTGACATGGCTTGAAATCTAATTCCATGGAGCTAACGAGTGTATTAGAAAAACTTAAATTATTCCTACTATTCTTCTTCTTAATCGATATCTTCAATGATGAAGGTCGTGGCTGTTCTGATATGCCTTGACGGAGAGGTAAACCAGCTGCTTCCATGCCACTCGGTCTTCGGCACGTTTCAAGGCAGTATTTATTTTAAGATTTGCGTCGTCTGTTACACATTCCAAACTTCACTGTAGTACAGTAAAACTTACTTTATTTTTTTCACGACTTGTGTAAAAGGTTTAAGTGCATGAAAATACAAATGCTTTCAGTTTCTACCTTTAATTACACAAGCGCCATTGAGCCTGCATTTGAAACTTAAATTTTTTAAAATCCTGGTGGAAAAATTACTCGAAATATATAATTAAACTAATTTCGAACTCTTATTAATATTACAAACGACACTATCCGCCTATAGCAAACAGGACAAATTAAAAAAAGAATGTTGGAATAAATACATCATATATATTGGTTATAAATTTTCTGGAAGAATGTATAATGTTTAAGGATTGTAATAATTTGCAGCTACATTGTCTCAACAAATTATTTCATGTGAGAAAGAGGTACTGGTACCCGGACGCACCGGCCCAATTCGGCTACAAGCATGGCGCTACCTCTAATTAAAAATTAATGTATGATGATAGCATGTTGTATATTTTTATTTTTGCTCTACCATTAATAATTTTGTATGACGTTTGCTAATGTATAACTCTAAATTGTATTTGCACGCCAGTATGGCAGATTGTGGCATGATACTTCTAATAAAGGCGTAAAATCGGCTAACACCTACAATCGTTAACATAAATATTTAGATTTCATTATTATTCGATCTAAAAATGTTTTTTTTTTTCTTTATTAGATAATTCAACAGTGTTACATCTAAAATTCCTATTTTTTGACGAACCGCGAAGATAATGTTATCATAGGTCGTAACGTATTGTATAATTGAAGCTTCAGATATTTTCCAAAATAATTAGGAGATAAACTAACAATTATAGAAAGTTACTATCATATTAGACCGCATTATTATGAAGGCACGTGTCCATCAATCCAATCTTCTGAGTCTTTTTAGGAATGGTAAATAGATTTCTATGACATGACATGAATTTGTTGATAACATGACAGCGAATTTGTTGCTATCAATACACATACTAGCGGAACCGGCAGACGTCGTCCTGCCGCATGTAAAAACTGGTAAAAAGATAACCTAGATACCGACTGCAGCGCCATCTGCCGAGATGATTCGCGAATCTAATTCATCCAGGGCGTCACCCAAACTCATACACAATAATTCTTTCAAATCGGTCCACCCGTTTAGGAGAAGTTCAGTGACTTACACACGTCCAATAGAATTTTATATATAAAGATGTTTGTATGCTTTTAAACATATTTTGTCGTTATAAAAGAACCACTATATAACTACTAGTAACCACAGTAATTAGTGTTATAGTGAACTAGTGTTTAGTAAAATCACTATAGAATTAAATTTTTACATTCTTATAATGCAAATTTTTGCTAGTTTATTTCGTTTTACATTTGAAGACGAAATAAAGAAGACCGTGTCGTCAAAACAGCCCTAAACCTGCCAACGAAGAAGCGAGGACGCGGAAGGCCCGTCGCCACTTGGCTGACACCGGTCGAAAAAGATCTGCAAAAACTCAAATTAGACCTTACGACAAACCGCAAATTGTGGAGATGCAAGACAAGGAAAGCCGACCCCAAATAACTGGAAAAAAAAATGACCCAGGAAGAAGTTTTTGAGGACGAAATAAAATAAACGTCAAATAAAGGCATTTTTTCTTTTCAAATTACGCGATACGCCTAGCTTGTCAAACGCCTGAAGGGTTCAAACGGGCATAACTGTATTAGCACAATTTTTTTTTTTGAAAAGTTAAATTATTCAAACTCCAGCAATCAAAACTTTTGATTAATTAACGTTAATTAAGCTCATAATTTACAACTATGTTCAACCGAAGTTGGAAATGGTTTAGATAAGGTCTGACGCCAAATAAATGGTTTATATTTCTATTATCTTCACCTTTTAATAAGTGTGTTGTGGAGTTTACTCCTTAAGAGACGATATGAGATCCGTGGTATGAAAACATATGGGTAGTAAAATCGAATGCGCCAGATGTCACGCGTTCCAGTGCTACGCTCCCCACTGAGTATACTCCAGTCGTGCGTCGGAGCTGGCACACCAAATGTTTTTTTCAATAAAACACTTATTAAATCATGATAAAATAATTGTTAATGTAAGGATAATTGCGGAATATTTATAATAAATAAATAAATAAAAAGCCACGTAGGGACATTGCTATCGGCCATCTTACGTGACGTGAATTATAATTACACACTACCATGCTGGGTTATAAGGACAGTTGCTACACTAAACGAGATCTGGACTTTTACTACGTTCACCTTCGTAACTCTTGCTCACATCGCAGAGTTGTAATATAGGTAAATCTATTTTTATTCTATCTAGTTGACACTGAACTTCACACGCATTTACATTTTTTTTGTCGAGTAACGGGCTATTAACATTTGAATTTTATTTATATATGTATATGAATTATATAAATGAATTTCATCAATTTCCTTCTGAGTTTCTAGCACGAACATACCGAACCGCACGAGTCGAAGAGTCGACTTTGAAAACATTCCTGCTGGGCCCGCAGCGGACCCGCCTCAGTGTCAACGCGGATTGCATTAACATTGATGAAAAGCGTGACACGAAAAATACTTGCCTCCTGTGGGCCTAGAACGAAAATTTTCATCCTAAATACAGTCGACTCTTCTACTCGAACGGTTCGAAATGCTCGTGGTAGTGCCTCTGATATGATTTCTTCTTCGATTTCATACAATAATATCTAATTGTGTTTTAATTATTAATTATAACACTTGAAAGTATTTATCGTTAAAGTAATAAATAATTAGCGAAACATTTATGTGACGTGCCTTCGAGAAAACCTTGTAAAAGGGCCTTGGTTTATTTTAAATAGAATTCATAACTTCGGGGTCGCGTGCCATAGGTGAACTTCTAGGCTATATATTAAGCTAAAGATTCGGGTACCAAGTGCTTATTTAAAGTTGTGCACAATATTTTATTTATTTGTACAACGACGTCGTTATATTTGACAGTTGCTATATTCGTACATACGATCGTGGTACATCCCTTCGACACCATTTTATAGTAAAACGTATACGTGTGTGTGTAAATCGTTTGGCATTGGTGTGCGTGTGATTTTAATATAATAAATTAATATATTTAAAAGTATTAGCAAGTATAAGAGAATTAGCATTCGCACACCCTCCTCTATATAAACTTATAATGGTGCCAAATTTCAGACTCCGGAGGAGTGTGAAAGTGCTGTTTACGTAAAAGGGTACCTAAAGTTTTTGCTTCACGTATTAATGTTTAAAATTTTATATTTTATATTTTTTTATTATTATGCCTGACTATTTAAAATATCGAATGAGATGGAACAATAGTAGTAAACGCTCTAAATCCCTCTCTGTCTCTCTTGAACGAGGCTTTTGCCCTGAAATGGGATAAAGGAAACTGTATACCAGCTTTTGATGGACGGATTACTTACTGCCATTATCGTAGATTTTTTTTTGTATTTTCCACGTTACCTGTAATAAAATAAAAGAGTATTCATTAATTATAACGACAAATAAGACATTCAATGAATGTAATCTACATTTGTGTGTGTGTTTATCACAATTATATATATAAAAATAAAATTTAAGTGGCTGTTTGTTACGTCGAAATAAAATTCTTCCAATAAATGCATACGGCTGTATACACGATACGATACCCATGACAAAAACACATATCAAAGCACTTTGGTCTGTCTGTCTGATTGTTTCGGGTAACCTCTGGGACAGGTGGACCGATAAAAATGGAACTTTCGATGGCAGGTAGCTGATGTTACAAGGCATAGTAGGCTATACTTTACTTGTAGCTAAATAATTAGGATTAAGTACAAAAGAATATAAAATCCTCATAATTTTGCAAAATTGCTGAATTCGCGCGGATGAGGCTGCGGGTTACAGCTAGTTTAAATTTTTGACTTTAGAGCCTATCTACTAAGAAAGTATAATCCTTATGAGTGGTTGTTAAAGATGAAGTGAGAATGGGATGGGCATGTGGCAAGAATGATCCGCAAAGGTGGGCCAATGTTGCAGCATGATTTGAGAGGGGGAGAAGCCATTGCTCAGTTTCTTTTTACCAAAGCGGATAAAGTTAGGACATAAATAGATAACTTACACACAACTCTTATCCAATTCTTCTCTCGTGAGAGCAAAGGAGATCTCTGGAGAACTGAGGACTGGTAAAGCCATTGAGCATCGATGAAGCAAGTCCTCTTCTTTATTGCAGTTTTCTTTGATGGCATCTGCACAAAAGAATTAGCAGTTGAATAAAACTTTTCATAGATATACATAGAGAGATGAGGAAGGCGTAGGTATCAGTGGCTGGCATTAGAGTCAATTGCGTCTTACCATAACCGGGTGACTCTGGTATGGGTGACTCTGGTATTTCCCTACTGACACTGGTGTTTCAAATATCCGACCTCCTTCGTGTTTCGGAAGGCACATAAAACAGTTCATCTCCACATAAGTCACCGAGTAATATTAGTCGTGAGATTACAGAGATTGTGGGTCACTGGAATGACGTCAAACGGCAGTTGGTCATCTTTAGTTTCTGAGAAATATATGTATGTATGTACATACACACCTATCATACACGAGCCATATCATACACGAGCGTGTGTGTAGATGTCTTCTCCGCAAGAGAATGAGTAACAAAGGTTAAGGTTTTGCCATTTGAACATGAAAAAAAATCATTCAAGTCTTTCCACCTTTCAATTTATATTTATGAATATTAACCAGCAGAGACGGCAGACGTTGTCCTGCCCGAAAGTTGACTTGGCCATTTTAAGATTTTGTACATTTTTTATCTGTTTGTAGCTATAGGTATGAGCTACGCAAGCACCTTTAAATCAATTTCATCCGCTAATACGTCATTATTAATACAAAATATTTTCATTAATCATATTGCGTTACTGTAATTGGTAATATATTGTAATTGAATTGATTTGATTAACATATACATTTAATTACAATGAATATTATTATATTATTAATTGTAATTAACGCACAGCCAGCTTCCAACATAAATCTAAACTATTTATAATCACATTTAAATCTGCCAAAAGATTACATTATCCGAACATCCGACTTTAAATTTAGAAGAAAGTTTTTGATCACGCGGTTAAGTTCCAAACTAAAAATAGGCGGGCCAAGTGGATCGCCTTGCTGATTGCTGTCATATGCATTATTAAGATCTACTCAAGGAATTTCTCTTGCTTTCGGTTCAGTGGAAATCCTTACATGGATACGAAAAAATCTTTTTTAGGGTTCCTTAGTACGGCCAACAACCTACAAACCCTATAACTTCGCTCTGCCTATCCGTCCATACGTCCGCCCTCAAAGTGGTTCTCGTCCTGAGATTATCTATTAGATCTAGAGACTTGAAATTTGACCTGTTGATGGATATGCTACAAAATTCATTAGAACAATTATTTTGAACGAAATCGGACAACTGTTGGAAGTTATTAAACAAATTCGCTTTTCGCGTATCAGATACGGAACCCTTCTAACCCTTATAAGCGAACCTTGAAACCCTCTTGGTCGCTTTTATTTCATATTAATCTTTGTATACAAGTTGTCAAGGGTAGATTTACAGGAAAATGTACAGCTCCCGTGAGATACAAAAATAAAACGCAGTCAAAAAAATTATTCATAAAAATAAGGACGCGCCTGAAAAACCCAAAACATATGGAATACCGTATTCTGTTTTTGTCACATTGCGAGTGATAATGATACGACATACAAAGCGGTAACGATCTGCGGCATCCAACATAGTTCGCACACATATAATATGTTATAGTGCGTTTGGTCTAAAAACTCACGCCTCTCCAAATTATTCACAGTGTACGAGTATAGTGAATAATTTGTAGTGAGTGACAGGCAAACTCGTCTAATACCATTGGCTTTTTAGTCATCGACTGAACGCAAAAGTACGGGCAGTACGTCTGTTGACGAGTAATCGAACGTTAAAATATTGGAATTATGGATGGGGCGTGCATTTTTAGACTGCACGTACTCTACATATTATGATGAAACCTGGACAAGCAAGCCCTGGATATGTTAGAAACCTTTATGAATTATAATAACAATGAGGTCAATGAATATGAAAATATATAATTGGGACTTGTAGCTAAATAGTCCACGTCTATTAAAATAGTTTTTGAGGCTTAGACAAGCTGACACTTTTTATAAAATACTAGCTGATAACCGAACGAAACGCGACAACAATACCTTCACTTGAAGTGACAGCATTGCTGCCACTTTATGCCGATTTATGAGAGAAAGAGGTACCGGTACCAGGACGCAGATCAAACAGCAAAGGTGGCGCTATAATGGTGGCGCTATAAATAGGTAGGAGTAATAGAGGAGATGGAGTAAAAGGATATAAAATAGGTCTCTAGTTAAATTTACACTACATGTTAAAAACACGCTCATTCGTAAAGCGTATTGGACTGTCGAAGACTATATTAATGATAAAGTCGCTTCAGCTTTGTACTTGGTAGTTAACATGCAAAAATTGGAAATACACATTTCTGTAAGTACTATTTTTAAAAGGGTGGCTAACGAGGTCCTTGCTGATTTTTCTCGTGGCTCGAGTCGCCCGAATCAGTGGTAGCTTTTAAAATTATATTTGAAAATTCAAAAGAGCTTGTAGTCTCTTGAATCTGTCTCTAAGTCTGAATAATCTATAAATAATAATAAAAATAAAGATAGAGGGAAAGGAGAAAAAAGGATGCGGATACTACTGTCACTGGCGATACAGGGATAGTGACAATAGCATTTAGGGTAGACTGGGGTCGCGAACCCGTAGTGGACCTAACCAGTTAGCGGACAGATAAAAAAGATCTACCCCCAGGAGGCAAAAAATCCTTAATTTATTAATATATTATAATTTAAATTGACATTAATTATTTGTCTTTTAATATCCTGGCATACATAAAACAGCAATTAATAAAAACTCGTCATTGTACTTTATTTATTGATAAATTTGACCTCCATAGTTATGTTTGTATTTTTTTTAATTATTTTGTTACGCCCTGAAATGGGTTCATTTGTGTACCGTTCGCATGATGCAAATGATAATAAATGTAAATGTATTTTCTCGTGTACTGATGTATAGTGTACACAGGTGTGTCAATAGATGGCGTTAACAGTACAGATTTAATATCCAGAAACCAGACCACTGACGTGTTTAAAAATACGTAAAATTAGGAGTAAATTAGGCCACGCGACGAAAATGTGGTCATCGGTTTGTTACAAATATAGTTTTTGACAAAATCGATACACAACGTTGCGAAACATAACGTGAATGATATTGTATCGTTAATAGCCGTGTCCTGACTGAATAGACCACCATGTGACAGATAGTTTGACACACGGACGGATAAAGCGATACTATAAGGGTTCCTTATGCAAGGAACCCCAAAAACGACAATGAAAATTTTAAGTCCCTAAATTGGTCGAGAAGCATCGCAGGTGGAAGGTCGATCTACAAAGATGGAAGGCATCAAATTCCTTGCAAATCGCACTATTGAGGGATTTCCAATAATAAGGCGATATGTGTGGAAAATTCTTACGCGATGAATGAATGAAAGTGAAGATATGGTAAACGTTTTTTATTTTGAGTTTGTATTATAACTAGTGGCCCCGGTGTCAGTCGTGCCCGATTTACAGTCAGACGCAAGATGCGGTACTAACGCCATCTATTGGATCCATCTATAAACCCCTTGGAATGTATAAGCCTGCCACTTTTACACAACCCTGCCACGCCTACGAGATTCCCGCAAGATCGAGTCTCGGAGGCAAAACTGGATACCGGGCAACTGCGGCTGCTTGTGAGACATCATTCCGGGCAAGGAGGAATAACCAAGGCCGAAGAAAAACCGAAATGAACCCTTGGAAAATACTCCCAAAATTTTATCCAAGCCTGTCTACCCTGTAGAGGAGGAATAGGGTGACAAAGGCTTGTAGAGACAATTTTAATACATTAAGTCAACGGACACCCATATAGTGATAAAGATTTTATATATGATGATAAAATATGTTCTAAACTATAGACGAATGATGTTCTGTCATCGTTTTATCATTCCATATGTTCAGGCGGCGATCACGTTAGGCGCAAACGTCACACGAACGCCACGCGGAGCGCATGCGCTGTTATATATTTGCTTGTAGCACTGGAAAATTTATATATTGCGCGGCATGAGTTTGGATGGGTCTTCCGGTATCGGTTAATCAATTTGATGTATTGCCTTTATTTATAAAAATAGACAATCGGGCAAATTAAATATGTCTTCTCTGCTAGATTGATTTATATTCGTTCACTTATGAATATCCGAGGAAAATAACTCACTTTGCTATGAACTAGTCATATAATAGGTAGGTATATCATTTATACCGGATCCTTTTATAGAATATGAGGCAAGCGGTAAAAAGAGGCGGGTCATCTGACTACTGACGCCCATGGACAACTGGCACTACGACTTTCGACAATTCGTGACAGTATACTTATATTTACTATTAAAGATAGTTGAATCTGTCGTAAAATTTATTACTCATGCGTGCCGCGTGGAATACTAAAAATTTTAAATGGAAAATATTATAAACACTTGGTGCCACCTGTATTACACTTCAAACATAATGAGACGCATCTCAAGGTCTGGATTACATAATATTACGTTGTGTGAGCTAAAAATAAAGTGGCCGCAATTTGGGTGATCCTTTCACTACTTATTATCATGGCAATGGCCTCAAAACCACGACGTGTGTGTCTCCCAACTAACCAGTTTATTTTTACAGTGCCAACTGCCATTTAGAACGCCATCGCTATGCATTCCACCGGCGTGGTGGGGAGGCGAGCCCACGTCGTCCGCACGTTTCATTGGCTGGCAACATCGTATGACTTCTCTGAATGTGTGCGTTACATTAACACGCTCGTGTAGGGTTGCCATTACAAAAATTACCGTCACCGGACATAAATTTTAATGTCTCGTCTTTTTTGGAGTTTACTACTTGAGAATTGATTTTAATAAGAAAATTTGAAGGGAAAGATTAAAGTCCGGTCTTGCGTCGAAGCTGATTCCCGATGTTTTTATAATTTAACAGCCCTTTTTCCTTCCAAAATGCATTTATCCTAAAGACATGTACAATAACAGTCTTCAACTCACTCTTGTGTAAGTATTATTTTGACAAACATCATTCCATGGAAGATTTTAACCGAGATTTCCTCTTTCTCTGTATTTTACGTAGTTTTAAATATTGACTTTTACATCACCAACAAAAATGATTGTAAAAATTTGAATACTTTTATGCAAGTTACATTCACTTATAAATTTATTTTACTTTATTATTTAACTTTAATCAGTCAGGAACCAGGTCTATTTTAAATAACCTCCTCAACATTGTCCCCGGAAACATTCTCAAAACTAGGAAAAATCCTGGAAATGTCGAAAGCGTCATAACCCTAATCTTACGTCACACAATCTTGATGCCGTATATTGGAGACTAATTTAGATTCCAGCCAGTAATTTCTTGAACAATTGATTAAATTGATAGTGCCGAAGACGTAGAAAAACTGCATAGCCTCAATATAAAAGGCGTAAAGTTTATATTTGATCATATTATAATGACTTTCGTGTCGAAAAGAATTGTTCGCTCTAGTTAGTTGCATGAATCCAACTGAAACAACAACCACTTATAGAGAAGTGGAATCGCTTTAAGTAGATAGTAGATAAGTTCAATTTAGTATTTTTAGTACACTAATATGTATATTATTAATATACTAAAAATTTAAGACTTAATTGAACACTTTTTCTAAAGCCACATTTTTTCAAGTCCATTGCATTTATTTATAAATGTTCTGAGTATCTAATTGTACCAAACATTTATTCGTTTTGTATAACTTAATCTAAATATATAAAAGCAAAGGTCACATGAAATATCAAAAACCGCAGGACGTATCTACCAAATTGAAATTCGGCAGGGAGATAGTTTTAAGATAGTAGGCATTCGCCAAGAACGAGTTTTATGACAGGACCGGATTAAGGGAGTTTGAATAACCTCTAATAGCAAAAAAAAATAAGTCTTTATGCCTGCCTATGTCATTATTCGAAACGGCGAAACTAATTTTGATGGTTCTTTCTTTTGAAACAGATAGCTTATTTTATATTTAGAATTAGGGACAAAAATTTCACCTAATTTTACACGGACGAAATCGCGGGTAACAGTTACTATTATATGTCTTATTTAAACCAGATATAACTTAAATATCTTCCGTATTTAAGCAAGGTTTTTGAACAACGACTGAAAATCATGGAAACTAAAAAAAATCCAAATAGAAATTTTGTCTATGGTAACGTAAATTTGTATTATTTTATTATTTACGCCGTTTTTGTTCTGACCTTAAGTGCGCTTTAATTTTTAAAATAAATGTAAAACAAAATTTATAGATTAAAATTTTACAAAATAGAATGCCAAAAAGGGTATAATCCATTACCGCGAAATCTTACCCGGATCGCCGTACTGACAGGCAATAAACTTAACCAGACGCCAACAAATCCTCAACTTTCATATCCTTGAGGGGTTAACCATTTTCAAAATATTATTTATTTTTATTTTTCTGATCCTCATGGGCCTAAAAATTGCAATTTCTAAGCTGTGTTTTTAGGGTTCTGTAATACACAAGTGAAACGTATCGTTTCGCTCAGTCCGTCCATCCGTTCGTCCCCTTCCTAGGATTTTCAAACTACGATGTAGAGACTTGAAATTTTCCATGTTGCTTGAACATGCTAAAAACTCATTGTTTTTAGCGAAATCGGACAACAACTTTTGAAGTTATTTAGAAATACCTTCAACTCGTATCAATCTGAACCGTATCGAATCTATCTGGAACCCTTCTATACAAGCATATCTTGACACACTCTTGGCCATTTTTATTTAGAGATCCTGTATTAAGCACATCAACTTTTTATTTTCTGCGTAGTGTTCGAAATGACATTAGGTTATGATGATATATGTGTCCAAATTAGTTAAAGAAAGACATACATGTAGTTAAAATTAAAAATAATAATAATTGACATAAAAGAAAGTATCAAATTGGACGTATTTATTATTCTCAACGCGGCCGAAGTTGCTGATTTAAGCTAATATATGATAAGCGTCCATACAAAAATTTCCAAAGTAGGTACATATTATCACCAAGTCATAAACCATTACGGAAATTATGAGCGATAATAATAAGATTGACTGGAATTTCCTCCAACATTCTGTATGAAATCAACGGAGCGTGCAAAAAGTCACCCCATCCGACGGCGATGACAAATGGGCGAGCGAGCGCGCGGAGACATCAGCGAAATGGTCGATTTGATTCGCGATCATTCGTCCAACCCCAACCCCAGTCTCCGAGGCACTGGGCCCTTTATAGACATGAATGATTTGCCAAACCCCTATAATATTGTTTTTGTTCAAACGTCAATTGTCTTGGTCTGCGCTCATAAATTTATGATACCATAATTTTTCTTTAAGAATTTATTTACTAAGATGTTGTTTGCCAGGGACTTAATTTTTCTCGTATGAATAGTCCACTTATTCCACCTAATACGACCCTGGATAAACAGACACACAAAAAATTCTCTATTGCAGAATTTCGTACAATTTTGCCTAATTTTATTGTCTGTTACAGATCACATTATATTTTCAATTTTAGTATTACCCGAAATCCCATAGCGTTGGAGTCGCACGTAATAATTTTATCCTAATTTATAACCCACAGGAGACCGGCTTAAATATGTTAAATCCCGGGTTTATACCGGTAATATTCATCTACGATCTATTATCATTAAATATCACTACATTCCCATACATTACATTGACCTAAAACATTAATTTTGATTTATGTACACTAAATTATCCACATGACCCTTAATGTTTTACATGATAAAATGTTTGTCGTAAAGATAAAAATTGAAATGTCTGCCTGTTGTTTTGAAATTATTTATATTTACTTCATACAAATTAATCCAGTTTTAATAAAAAAAGTCCCACAAAATATAAATATTACGTTCTTTATTAATTAGTTTCAAATCACGTCATATGTATCTGTAACCTGCAGAGATATTTTTACAATTGGTAATAGATATTGATGTATGTAAGACACCTAAATATTGTTTTACAATCAAAATGATGTAACGGTACTCGACAAAGAATCTTTTTTTATATATTACAAGGGGAAAACGAACAGGCGATTCATCGCCTAAGTGAATACCGACACCCATGGACGACTGCACCGCCAGAGGTTTCGAGATGGTACAAGCCCGCTCTTCCCGTTGAGCGTGCCCCGCAGCCAACTACGGATCAGAAGATTCCAGGTTCGAATCCTGGCAGGGTCGATAATAGGTTTTTTTTAAATGAAAAATTTACATTTTTTTGGTTTCTGAAAATAAAAAAAATAAACATAATTTCCAATGAAATCAATAAGACTTTGGGCTGGAAAAAAATAGGTATGAGCTAGCACAAAGTTTAATTAAAATTTTTAAAAACAGCCAAGAGCGTGTCAAGATAGGCTTATATAGTAGGAATTCCGTATCTGATACACGATAAACGTCTTAATATAACTTCAAAAGTTGTTGTCCAATTACGTTAAAAATAATTTTCCTAATGAGTTTTTAGCATGTTCTATCAACATGGAATATTTCAAGTCTCTACGTCTATTAGTTTGGAAATCCCAGGGAAGGGGACTACCTTGTGGGCTTTTTTTTGCGTTGCGATTAGCCTCCGGCTTTAGTTAAGCAACGTACAAAATAATACATAAAGATAGATTAAAATCAACTAATAGTGTAAAAAAGTATTTCCACAATACAGTAAATCACAACTCTTATAGCAGCTTCGATAGATAGGCCTGACTGAACATCTGCAAACAGTGTTTAAGATCATAAAAAGTACATCTGCATAGTTAGCCTACTTCACAATACAATAGATAGAATATCGCTACATAAAATCGTTGTGCATTTTCTAATCTACGACTATAATAAATAACCCAGCATCTGCGCAGATGGGATTATATCGTTTAACGGGTCACGACTAACCCACTTTTTGTACGAAGGGCATCTTGAATCGCTTAAGCGCTTTATTTAGCAACATCTACAATTTTAGATTTCTGAGATGAAACTTTATTTTTAATCTGAGAGTTGAACGATGGTATTTTGGCAAAAACAGTTGGTTTTCAATGACAATATTGTGATGTTAATATGTGACTTATTACATTACAAATTTGGGATTTCTCACTTTTCCAATGTGTATAACATAAAATATATATTTAAAGATACATTTATATATATATATATATATATTTATTTATTAGATATAATTATTTATAAGTCGTCTAGATATATAAATAGATCTAGACGACTTATAAATAATTATAAGGTAAAAGTATTCTTAAATTATTTCTGCGTCTCATTTGTTTCTTTTCGTATATACGAATGAACGTAATTTATTCTCAAACATTCCCATTTCCAAATTATATTATGCACTGAAGATTATACTTAAAAGACAATTTTAGCTTGATGATAGATACAGCCTTCCTCGATTGATGGGCTATCTGATACTGAAAGAATTTTTCAAATCGGACCAGTAGATCCTGAGATTAGCGCGTTCAAGTAAACAAACAAACTCTTCAGCTTTATATATTAGTACAGATTTTCTCCGTCAAAAAAAAAAACGATACATGGCACCTCTGGATTACTGCACGAGAAGAGTAACAGATTTTTCGTCGGTATTTTAATAAATTAGTTCTGTTTTTTCTTGAGATGTAGAAAATTACTTGCAAATCGAACAATTGTTCATTTTTGGATATTATAAATTATTTTTGGCATTTGTCTTTAATAATAATAATAATAATAATAAAACTCTTTATTCCATTAAGTAACCTTAAACTAAATACTAAAGACTAAATATTCTTTAATCACTTTATATTTAGAAAGCGGTTGAGAGCAGTTTTTTTAATGTACATGAACACATTATTCACGCCTAAGTTACTTCTAATTAAACGTTTCAAAATTAGTGGCTTCCACTTAAGCGTAGGTGGGTTCGTGATTCGCCTTACACATCTTGCATACAAATAAGGATGTAATGCCGGTCGCGAATTTGCGATTATCGGATCCGATTATTAAAAAAAAATACAATATATTATTTGTACAACTGAATTAGGCAAATTAAATAACAAATATATATATATATATATATATACCTACATTTGTCACAATGTGATAGTGTATCTTTATTATCTATAGGCTTTTAAAATTCCCGTTCATTTAAGGTACGTATTTAATCAACTTTGACATAATATATTGTATACCCATCTGTCTGTGAAAGTTTCAAAAAGATTGACATATCCGATTCCGAGATTGCCATTAAAGACACACAAACAAAAAGACATCCAGACAGAATGTTTCATCGTTTTTTATTATAATTAATGTACTTAAGATCATGAATCTTTAGAAAAATAATTTCATTTTGTAGTTACAAACAGAACCTTCAGTTTTATTATATGCCTAGTATGTTATTCTTAAATAGCCCAAGAGCTTGAGCGACATCTCGGATTATTATGAATTTTCTGTAGTGTGTCGCCGATATCGAGGCGATAACTACGTTAACTTTAAGTACGCGCGTCTGTAACCCGCCTAAGTAAAATGGAAGCGAGCAGACTTTGTCTATGGATTGGAATTCCCTTTTGCCGTTACTGATAACTACTATAAAAGCCACCCTCTACCGTAATTAAAAGTTTGACCATAAAATTCATAAGAGCAAAAATATACAATAAATATTTTCTTTATTAGTCTCACTTAACGTCTTTTAATATTTTCATTCCAATTATTTGCATGTTATAATTCTAAAGCTAATTAAAGATATGCTTTATAATATTAAAACTATTTAGACATATTGTTTTCAGCTCCTTACATATATAGATATAAATAATATTGAAGTGTCTGTTTCTAACGTCGAAGTTAAATTATTTCCTTAATAGTATATTATATATACGCAATACCAATACAAAGACACAAATTAAAAATATATGTCTGCTGTTTTTTCCGGGGAATGTCTGAAAAGATTGGATCGATTTTGACGGGACATTCACTGGCAAATAGTTTATTTTTTCACTTTTTAATATTTTATTATAAATCTCGAAATTTAGAGTATTCTTAAATATAAATTTATATAAGGTATTCTTTTGCAATATACAACTTGTATTTTAATTAACTTGTAAGTATTTAATTTCGTAAAGATAAAGGGGCTTTTAAGTTTAGTATTCTGATGAAACAAGCTGTTTGACAGAAGTTAAAAAAAGTTACTAAAAATAAACAATATAATAAATTCTAATTATATTAATGTCTACGCATAGGAGTTTTCGTTTTGATATGTGGGATGGTGCGTTTCCCCTTAAGGGATAGTGCTAGATAAAAGAAGACGTAGAGAATTTAAATTTTCCATGTTGATAGGACATGCTAAAACGCTTATGAAAATTATTATTATATATAACACTATTACACGCTCTTGGCAACCTTTTCCCCTCCTACTAAACTTAAATTAAAATCTTGTATTAGGAGTGGGTGCGACAATAACCCAACGGCGGTGGAGTTTGAACTGAATACCTTCAGGATTTCAGTCCATACCTTATACAGTTGAGCTATTGAGGCTCTATTATTAGGAATATTTTCCTTTTGAATTCCAGCATTCTCTAAAGCAAACAAACAGCTGATGAAATGCAAACACCTATCAATATATATTTTAGGCAGTAATTTTGTGATACAAAACATACGAGTATATTGTTATTCAGCGAAAATTACATATTGGATTTTGTTATTTGTACAAACAAATATTATAACTGAGAAGGTCGTGACCTAATCAGTGGTCGGCATTTGAGTCGATCGCTAAGTTAAGTTGCTCTGGCTGCGACCGGGTGATAGATCGATTTAAAATTAATACAAAATATTTATAGCGCCCATAACAAACAATTTCAAATTCTAATTCAAATTCTAACAATTATTTTTCTTTTCATTTGGTAATCCCACAGTGTTACAAAAGTCAGTTAGTGTTACACTATATTTCTTAATACTAAGACCATAGCAGGTTCACACTATTTGTAAATATAACATATAAATAAAATTGGCCAAAAGCGTGTCAAGACACGCTTATATAGAAGGATTCCGTATCTGATACGCTATAAACGTATTTGTTAAATAACTTCAAAATTTGTTGTCCGATTTCGTTCAGAATAATTTTCCTAATGAGTTTTTAGCATGTTCTACCAACACGGAAAATTTCAAGTCTCTACGTCTTATAGTTTGGAAATGCTAGGAGGACCACCTTGGACTTTGTGTAGCTGCGCAAAGTTTTGTAGAACTTTGTAGTCTTCAAGGACAAAAATGTACAAACACTTTGAGCTACATATGTCTGGCTCTGGCATTATAGTACATTGAAGCACAAAAACATCAGCAACTTCAATTTTGTTGATATATTGTTATGTGTTGGGATTTGTAAACACATACAAAAATGCCTCGTACTCCTGTGTCCAGGCTATTTCTTTACACAATATACAGAATGTGTATGACGCCTTTAGTAATTAAATATATTTTTCCATTTATATCTTGTTATTGTTCACTCATTAGGTAAAACAAATCCACGCGCCACTTCCGCAAGTGGTTAAACAGATGGTGAAAAAGACTGACAATCCAGCGCTAACGCCTCAAGGGTAAGTTCAACGATATAAAACACAAGTGTAGTATAGATGTTTCAGTTTAAAAGTGCACTCCCCTCCACTATTTAATTGCAACTCTTGCTTGTGTGAGCGTAGCGTTTTTATTGTAAACACAAACGGTAAGGGCAAGCGACTACCGACGACACTAACACAACCGGAAGGCTTGCAAATACGTTGCCGGCCTTTAAAGAGGGGTTTAGGCCGACAGGAACTCTTAAAAACCGAACGAAACCCGATACCAATAGCATATCATGACGTTGTCTTATGTGAGAATGAGTACTGGTATCCGAACGCGTCGACCCAATTCGTCTGCACATTTGGACCAAAAGGAAATTTGTAGACTACTTTAAAGTGAACGATTATGAGATGACATGCTATATTAATACCATCTTAAAAGACAAGAAGAAAAAGTAGGCTTGTTTTAAGGCCGGAGCCAGATATAGCTTCATTTGAATGATCGTTTCAATGAGCATACAGAGTGGCCGGGAACTTTGTGTAACTGTACAAAGTTTTGTAGTACTTTGTGAACTTCAAGGCGGAAAAATGTACACAAACTTGATCTATGTCTGGCTCCAGTATAAGAAAAATGAAGCAGTATTTAGAGAAAAATGAGACAATCCAAACCCAAGTTATCACGCTTCAAAAATTCGACGAAGTATTTCGAGAAAAAGTAGTAAGTGTCCGCTTTTCGCTTCGCGGTTTATCTTGGCGGGACCACTTACGTAGAATCAGTTGCCTGCTTCGGTATTTCCGACAGGATACGACTTAGGGACCTTCAAGAAAAGAGCATACTCATTTCTTAAAGGCCGTCAATGCATCTGCGGTCCCTCTGGTGTTGCAGTTGTCCATAGGCGTCGGTAGTCACTTGGGTGAAAGCCGGTTGCTCGTTTGCCCCTTATTACATAAAAAAAATGATAATTCAAATAATCTATGTCTGTCTTGCAGCCTTAATTGCGTGTTTTGTAAACGTGAAGTTAATCTTTATTTTCCAATTCGATAATGACTTTACTTTCTCAGACCTCTATCTCTTAATCCATCACAATTCACTGCAAAGCAGCAATCCTCAGCCTGCCTGGTGGACTTAAAACTTTAAAATGAAATAAGTTGAATTTTATCCTTATCTTTTGTTTTGCAGAGAGATGACGAATCTCTGCATCTTTTCCTGTAGTAGGTCGTATATTAAATCGCATTGAAAACCTATTAAAAATTCTGTAATATAACAATTTTTTAACATGATTGTTGAAGATATTTTTTTAGTGCTCTGAGAGTACAACTTGCACGCTAATGACACCTTGTTTTTTTTTATATATATGCTAATGACACCTAAGTGATAGATGCTCAACCCACACGATAAGATGCAATTTAAATCTAAGAAACTAAATATTAAATATCATTTAAAACTTATTTTAAAGTTGTGTTATAAAACGAGTTGTCAACAGGATTTGTTGACGATATTTCAGTGCTCTGAGCCGGCACACTAATGACATATAAATGATAGATGATCAACCCACACGATACTAGGAGACGTGCTATAAATCTCTTTAAGGCGGATACCTACTTCAACGTTGTCCGACGTCTCGCTACGCTTTTACAGTTTTGAAATGTGTGACACGGGTTTAAAGCGGTATCATTCGAACCTATACTTGATTCAAGTTATCTTAACTAAGAAATAATAACTTTTTTT
>JANCMC010027439.1:220243-300005 GCA_024363005.1 Charaxes varanes | reverse complement strand
GGTGCGTAGCACCAGACTATAATTTTACTTCTTCTAATGCCGGAGCCAGACATAGCTTCATCTGAATGATAATTTCAATGATCACGTAGTGTGGCCAGGGACTTTGTGGAACTGGGTAAAATTTTGTAGAACTTTGTGGTCTTCAAGGACAAAAATGTACAAATACTTTGAGCTATTTCGTGTTGCTTACGTATAACAGCAAGTGTAAGTAGCCAATAAAACTAAGTGTATATAACACACAAGTGAAGTGAAAAATACCACACATGTGAAAAGCTTACGAGTAGCGATAAATAAAAGTACTTTCGAGCTAAAAGGCGATTGCGTCTCTAGCTGACGCTACATTCATATTACACTATTCAAGAACCTCTCCACGTTAAATGTTCACTCAATTGAGATACATTATTTCTATTTCACCCGACATCAATCTTTGTTTTCTGCTCACGTGAGCGCCTATTCTATGTGTACGATGGGAGCATTTACTTTATCGTTATTTTTATTGATAAATGGAAATAGTTTATAACTCTCTCTATCCGCGGTTAAGAATTCCACGTGGCGTTGAGGTCAGCCATTATGATTTCTCTCTACTTTTCTATGAATACGTACAATCGTTTCTATTAACTAAAATAAAGTAAAAATGACAGATGTTACATTTTATATGAGTTATTAAATGCGTGTTTACATGCGTATAGGTTGCCAGGACCTAAGCTCAACTTCAATTGTTTTTGCCTCTACGTTTGTCTATGGTAATCAGTAAAGAGCCCAGTTTGACTTAATTAGTAAAGTACTTGTGAAAGTAACTCTGTCTGTCACGATTTTACACCTTAACCACTGCACCAATTTTTTTGAACTTTGTTATAATGATAGATTGGACATTGGAGAAGAATATAGGCTCCGTTTTGTTGTGTAAATGGAAATTAATTCAACGCGTACGGTGACAGCTACTTTCAAATAAAGAATCACATGACCTCTGCATCACCTTCATGTAAACTTTTAAACTCGCAGAGGAATAAATTTGCTCTGGCTAAACTATATTTGCTTTCATCCGGCGTGAATTTTACGCGGAATCCAAAATAAAAACTATGAAATACTGTGTAAAATATACGTCGGTATTATTTTAAAGGCAGTTTGGCTCTTAGTTTGTGCGAAGGTATACAATATTGAGTGAATAACATGAATGGGCTGACCGATGGAAATATTTTATAAAGCTACTTTGCAGTCAAAATAAATTGCAGACTGGGAGTTAGTCAGTAGGGCTGTCGCCGCATGTTTAACAAGTTTTAAATATGACTCAATAGCTCAACGGTATAAGGTATGGACTGAAATCCTTTAATTCACAGTGCATTGGAATCCCACAGAGCCTGGTAAGCGATCCGCTTTTATATGAGCGTTATTTTTATTGCAGTGGCCGGGGACTTTTTGTAGCTGCGCAAAGTTTTGTAGTACTTTGTAGTCAAGGACAAACTTGTACAAACACTTTGAGCTATGTCTGGCTTCAGCAATAAAATAAAAAGAAGTCAAAAAACAGATAGAAAGGCCAAAATATTAATATTCTTTCCTGTCATTTGACAAGATTTCAAGTAACACTTGAGAAAAAAATACGTCGTAAAGTTACTTTTCTGTTTGTTTTGTCGCAACAAAGAAGTCTATTGAAAATGAATAAATAGTCGTGCCTAACGTTAAATCCTATAAATGTATGAGTGGTTTTGGATGAAATTAACCTACAAAGGAAATACTTATTTTGTTTTCCATTTGAGGTAGTACAAAATAGTAAAGTTTCTTATCTAGGATTGTTTAACACGGTTATTTTGTCTTGCTCATTTGTTACTTAGTAGGAGGTGTTATTGGTTTTATATTTAGATTTATTAGCTGTCTTTAAATACAAACATAGTAATTGTTAATAACGTTATTAAATTGTGAATCTTATCTATCTTGTACATATATATGCATTTCAGCATTGTTCTCTAGTCCGTTGTGCAAGTTTGTAACTTATGGAACATATTTATTGGAATTACTATTGAAAATTTGAACAAGATAAATTTTTCTTTATCCGGAATTTGTTGCCAAGTTATTGGCTTGTAAACCCTCCATTTTAGTCCTTTAAGGCCAGCAACGCATGAGTGAACCTTCTGGTAATGCAGGTGTTTATGGGCATCATAACCTGCCTGTTTGGCCCTTGTTATAAAAAAAATATCGTCTGTCAGTCGGTATGAGTTAAAGCGTTTTTGTCTGTCTGTGTGTCTCTTTGTTCCGTGTAATTTGTTGCGTGTTGTCCGCAGCGGCTGAACCGATTTGGATGAGATTGTCACTGGTAAATAGCTAATTTTAAAAGGAATAACATAGGCTTATTTGTTTTTAGCTAATTAATTACTAGTTAGGGTTCCGCACGAAAGAATAAATCCCTCAAAATTTAACTAAATGACTGAATTCGCAGGTTATAGCTAATATATATAAAAGAGGCATTTCCTAATATACAATATATATAAAATAATAAAATTAAAGTTTCCTCATAGCCAAGCCTTTTTATTTTCTGGTAAAAACCCTATCAAAATCGGATCCGATATGACGAGTGCTTCGAACAGAGAAAGACATAAAATTGCGTTCTTACACAAGCCTCTCACGTATTAACTCTGACCACCTGCGATGCGGAAAACTTGTGGTACAAGCGACAAACTTATCTCTCTTATTAATACTTTTATATATATATTGCAATACTATTAAGGGACTTTTATAGATTGATATCAATTTGATTGGCCAGTTGGCGCAGTTGGTAGTAACCCTGCCTTTCGTTCAGAGGCTTGCGGGTGCGATTCCTGCCTCAAGTCTAGGTTTAAATTTATGTAAGTATGTATTTATATATTTAAATCATATATATTTTTGGTTCAGTAGGCTGTTATCAATATGGTTACCTGCCTTAAGAACAGACGACCGTGTCTTTTTTTTTATTGGAGATAGGCAAGCGCTTGACCGCAGTCACACTTGATAAAGTGTAGATGCGGTCTACGGTGGAACATATAATTACCTCGTATTATGCGAGTCGTATATGGAAAAGATGGAGAGACATACTTAGTCAAAGCTGTGGAGTGCATTGGATGCAGAAGGCAAGAGAAAAAGATATTCGGAAACTTTTAAGGGAGCCCAACGCCGCTGAGGCGACTACTATAGTCTAATTTTTTAAGTCGAAGTTAAATATAGTTATTTTATTATTTACTTCAATGTTTTTTTTTAAATTTATAAGTTCACAAATATTGTACAAATAGGTTTAGTAAAAATAAAGGCTATATTTATTTATTGTATAATATTACCTACTCTAACACTATATTACGTATTCATGTATAAAAAAACATCATGTCATAAGGAAATATATTTAAAACATTAAATATGCAAAACTGCCTATAAAAGACATTGTCTATTGTCAAGTGATGGTATTATTGTAGCGTTTCGTTCGATTTGTGAGACTTCACGGTAACCTAAAGTCGTCGTTCACACACCATACAGACCCACTTATAGGTTTCCACAGCTAGCTAGAAATCACTAGGTTCGAGAAACAGTTTGTAAAAATTTAGAGACAAAAGAGGTTACAAAGTTAATAACTCAAAATTAAAATAAAAAGCAAAAAGAGTAATAGTAGTAGTTATTTTATATTTATTTAATTCCCCAACAAGAAGCACATTTTTGCGAATACATTTTGGAACTTAGAATTAAATTATAGACTTAATGTGATCTTTATTATAGGTGAAAGGTACCATACCTCTAATGGTAAAAAAGAAACCGTTATAGGATCACTTCGTTGTCCGTCTGTCAAGACCCTTTTTCAAAAGTCGGGCGAGATTCTCTTGCGATTTTATTTCATTACTAGCGAACCCGGCAGACGGTGTCTTACTCAAATTTTGACTCGTCATCTATTAGTCAATTAAGAAATGTCCTTTACGTGTTTCTCATAAAACGCGACATTGGCCGTAGTTTTTATAAAATAAGAATTCTACATGACCCTCAGTCAAAAAGTCTAGTACGTTCGTCGTCTGTTTGATGCTGAAGTAGTGAATAAATCTGCAATTTAAGTAATTTTTCGACTGTTCCTTTATTTTTATTCTTTTTTGTAAAAAACACCTTTCCTGAAATAAGAAGAATCAACCAAAAGAGAATTAAAAACCACCCCGTTTTCGATTTTTAGCGAAACTAACGGACCACCATTTTGTATAGTATATATAGATTACAATGTAATATTATGTAACAGATATTCATGGGCGATGGTAAGCACTTACTATAAGGTGGACCTTTTTGGTTCTTTGCCCCTTTTTTTAAAATAAAAAACGCAAGTCCAAGAGTGAAAATGACATCAAGCAATGTCTGTATTTTCAGTGATGTACGAAAATTAGTTAATATGTTACGTAAAAATAGTACAAATAATTTATAAAAAGAAATAGGTGTAGTTAAATGTTTTGCAGCAATCTTACAACAATTATAATAGTGCCAATAGGTTATGTTCCTAAAAGTAAAGAAATAAAAAATAATAATTTTATATAGAATTTCTTTATTTACGTATTCGTAATATCACAAGACACCTGTAATAATAATAAACTGATATAATATGGCAAATTGCAAAATAGTGTCCCTTTCCCGCCATTCGTGGAAATTGATGGAGGAGGCCTACGTTCAGCAGTGGACGCACCCAGGCTGAAATGATGATGATGAAAAGAGGGTTAAAAATATAGCCCTCTTTTATTTTAAACAGTGCAAATTATTTATTTATTAATTTCGTAGACCATCGGAATCAGTATTTCATAATCGATTATAGGATTTTGATTTCTAATTATCTGAGATGATATTCAACTTAACGATTACTTGCTTTGATAACGACGATCTGATGATTCGATAAGAATAACGATTAAATGCTTAGGCAATCACTAATATACCAAAAATTAGTCGAAGTTTTAATGATAATAACGAGTAAGATTTTAATGGCGTGTTTCAAAAATGGAATAACTTTAAGATTTTTCCATTCGGTTGCATTTGTTTTCCATTTATTGTGTTAGGGCCCATCTTCACAAATAAGAATTGTTGATTAAAAACTAATTAGTTATACAAAAGAAGATATGGCCGGACTATATATTTTTGTACCACCTTATATACTAATATATAAAGCTGAAGAGTTTGTTTGTTTGTTTGTCCACTTGAGCGCGTTAATCTCAGGAACTACTGGTCCGATTTGAAAAATTCTTCCAGTGTATCTAACACTGAAAGAAAAATTCTTTCAGTGTTAGATAGCCCATTTATTGAGGAAGGCTATAGGCTATATATCGTCACGCAAAAATGTTTCACCTAATTTTACTCGGACTATGTCGTGAGTAACAACTAGTATGTATTTAAATAAATAATCTTTCCTCAAACATGAAACCGTCTTCAAATTGTCCGAACTAGACCAATGTTTGACCGTTTATTCTTAAAAAATATATCAACTGTCATAAAAGAGTTGTCATACTGTCATGATACTGTTTTTACTGGTTTATAATAGTTTTTATTTGGTTAAATTTTTGGAAATTATTAGTACAATAGAAACTTTAAATAATGCCTAAAAATAGACAATCGAGTCAGGACCGAGGCACCCTGATTGGCTGACACTTTGAATATTTAGTCATTTCACAGTCTCATAATAATAAAATAATTCGTAACCTTACAATATGCATACAATGTTTACAAGAAATGAATCCTACTGTTCGAAATTCGAATAAGTTCGACGAGCGTCAGCATACAGTCTAATATTGTGGAATAATAAGTGCACTAGGTCATAGGCTGTATGCTGCATGCTCGTTGCCTGTTTAGATTTAGGAAAAAGACAATGAAAAATTGTAATAAGTTTTGCGGGAATCGAAAACAAGAGAACACGATGCTTTTTTTAAATATATAAAATGCTTATAGGGGAGCGATTAGGATCCGCAAGATTGTTAATACGTATTTAATAAATGAATTCCATCAAACACCTATAGTAAACTTAAGGGATTTTGCGCAAATAGATAACAATATCTACCTTTTATCATAATACGAGTTAACTATTTTATAGTCGGATAATATTGACATTAAACCCTGAAAGAAAGAAATATGAATGAATTATAGTAAGCACTGTACCCAATTGCGAATGTTTATTTAAAAAAATAATGTATTTAACAAACCAACAAGCACTGGAATACTTTAAAATATACCACCGCAATAACACAAAAACTAGCTACGAACTAATAAACCTCAAACAAAAGCAATCCGTACAAGTGCACCGACGTGAACAGCAGAAATCGAAGTTGGGCAGCTACCGGAGTTATCAGTTTTACCACTTCTGAAACAATACTTCCATAAAACACTGCGAAACTGGACTTCAGAAGTTTTATGATGCACAGCCATATCGGATGTAGTAGCTGGAAATTGTACGATAGATTTGGAGTGTTGAAGGAAAGTTGAAATTATCGGACATTATTACGTCGACTTCTGATACGATGTGCCTATAAAATAAAACGTAACTTTAAACATCTATGGACTTAGATTTCACTTTAAAAAATACTCAAAAACTTTTCCGATAAGTGAAGCTAAGCTAAGATAGGTATTGTGGTTTAGTTTAATTAAAAAATCATATACGAAATTGGCCATATGTTTAAATTTGTCCCTAATTTTTGCTCAAGTTTTGAAACGTATTTTTTCTAATACTCGTTAAGAAAAAGAACATAAGAATATCAGCGGTACTTTAACGTTATCTGTCACAAGTAAGAGACGCTTGTTCCGTGTCAACTACTCTCCTGTTATAACAAATACTCCCCAAAGTAATCTCTCGGAGAACAGGGCAAAGTGTGGGCCTACAAAATACGGCACCTTGGGTAAGACAATATTTGCATGGGCGTGATCGAATATGTTTATTGAAGGATTTTCGCCCTATGTCTTACTTAGTAAGAGTTGTTATATCGACAAAATGTTTCCGCAAAATATTGCAGAAACTTTAACAGACTATTTCATCGCTTACGTGTAAATAGTTTTATATGAAATACGGATTTAAATGTAACTTTTTCTTAATCACATGCAAATATAAATAGAGATTCTATTAAAGAACTCTGTTTTTTATTGGTTGAAATCCTATTTCTTTAACAAATCGCGATTTAGTATTTTGTTCCCCTTTAGTGTCCGATAACCTCCGCATCCGCAGAATCAAAGCTACTTCACCTCCGCATCCACCTCTACTTCCGCTGAAAAGGCCTCCGGTACAACCATAATTAAAAATCTTTAGAACAGTAAAAAATATAATTACTTTAAGTAAACAAGAAACTGTGAGAAACAATAATAATTACTAGTGCTAGAATACTGTATATTACTGTATATCTGGTCATAGCGAACTGCTTTTATTATTTCTTACTTCCCGTTAGTAAACCAACATCTAAGGAAATGAAAATGGGGGAAAAATGTACAATGAATCTGTAATAGCCACCCTATTTTTTGTTCCGAGTAACGTCTTCAGTTCTGAGAAAATTACAAAGGTCTGTATTAAAACAAGAAGAAATGATAGCCTTGTTTCGTGATGTTATTTATTATAAAGGAATTTCTCACTTTGTTTTATATTAATACAATAATTGCATTCATATTCTTATATGACAAGAAGCAAATTAGCAATCGTTGTGTCTAAATATAAGTGATTACTGACGTACTTAGATAATATAAAGGCCGGTAACGCATCTACGAGCATTCTGGTAGCGCAGCTATCATGAGCGTCGTTACTGTGAAATGCGTTTGCTATTTGTTAAAAAAAATGTACTTTTAAACTCTTCTTCATTTTTAGGATCAATACATTGGGGCTAATGATAGAAGGTCGTGGCCTAATCAGTGGTCGGCATTAGAGTCCATCGCTAGGTTAAGTGGCTCTTGCTGCAACCGGGTGATCGATGAGTGACCCATTCTAACACTGATTTATAGCTGATATCCGACCTCCGTGTTCCGGAAGGCACGTAAAACAGTGGAACCGGATTAATGTTATTGAGCGATATTAGTCGTGAGGTTGTAGAGATCGTGGAGGTTCCGAGGATGACGTCAGATGGCAATCGGTCATCTTAACTCCCCCACAGCCATATCCTCTGCAATCTAAGCGGATCCTGGTACTTAACTGGGATAATTCTAGGAACAAGAAGAAGACTTTGGGGCTAATGACTGACCACATTAAATTTTGTACAGCAAAATGTGAGGCAGCATTCAACAATATAACAAAAAAACATTGAATTGATTAAAACTAAAAAAAAAATTAAAAAGTTTTACGAACCGTTCGTGTATTCCGGAAGCCACTTCCTCTATAACTGGTAAATTAATTCTTATACCAGAAATTTAGATTTAGTAAGGCCTTTGATCTCGTCAGTGAGATATGGAAGCTGTGGATTTAATCGGTCGCACTTCCTTGTCTTTCCTAAAATGAGTATCCGGTTTCATCTAAAGACCGCTTCACTTCCTTTCCGAATTGAAATTCTAACAGTGTTTTCAGTACTCGGTATTTATTCATCTGGAAAATGTATTATTTAGGTAATTCCGATGAGGAGGTCGTAGCTTAATCAGTGGCCGGTATTTGAGTTGATCGTTAGGTTAAGTAGCTGTCACCATGGCCAGTTGATAGATGGGTGACCAATTCTAACACTGGTTTTCAATAATCGGAAAGCACGTGAGACAATGGGCTCCGATTACTTTCGTTGTGTGATATTAATCGTGAGATTGTGGGGATTCGGGGGATGACGTCAGATGGCTTTTGGTCATCTTAACTCGCCCCTGAGCCACATCCTCTGCAATCTACATAAGTGGACCGTAGTTCTAGATGGGATAATGCTTGCAAGAAGAGCTCTAGGTTATACCGAAATGCTGATTAAGAAGCTGTAACATACAAAAACAACCACAATAATAATAATAATAATCACATCCTATTTTGGCATCGCAATACCAAACCGCCATTGACACCGGGTCATTGCCATTGTTCATGACCACAGGTGTATAATTACTAATTCCTTACGATTACTAACTAGATACCTATTCGTGTGTTGAAGTCGATACTGTAAAATACTATGGTGTCTAAGCAAGCCAAATCGAATCTTGACCTCCTTTTTGGACAACCGCAGTCACAATGAAATACTAGTTTATTTTTTCCTTAATGTAAAAAAAATACCAATAAAAATTAAATTAAATTATTATTTATTTTTTATTTAAAAAGGTTAACATTTTTTTTCGTTAACTGACGAATAAGAATGGAATAAGATTAGTTAATAACCAACTTAAGCGGTTAAAAGAGTTACTAGAATATAATAAACAGGCACATATAGTAATGTAATTTCAAATGTACAGTTCAAATCTAATTACACGTAATGCTATGGTTTCATACACTGACAACAAAGGCCAATCACGGAGTAAACGGGCGGATCAATTGATGGCAAGTGACTAGCGACGCCCATATAGCATTATCAGTACGCTCGCTTCCTCGCTCGAGTTGTAGACCTTAGAAACATTAACAACGATAAATTATTTTTTAAGAAGCCCTTTTCTTATAGTCGGTTCGAATCCCTCAGAAAAGTAACGTTTGAATTCAATTAAAATTACAAATATTTTAAGCTAAAATGTTTATCTTAAATGGGTTATATTTCAGTTTTCTTTTAGAAACCATACACAATATAATCAGCAAGTTTCTTTGAAGTTCGTAATACTTCCTTAACGCCTTCTGAGTACACGTGCTGTATTAATTAGAGATAATTAAACACCATAACGTGTGTTAAGATAAATGTCTCAAGCTCTCCATTGAAGGAAGAGAAGGTTGGAGATTTATTACTGGTGAGTGATATGTATGTAAACCTATGTATAATGTATGTACATTACGAGTAAACTAGCGCGTTATTGCAGCCCAGCACTATATATTATAAGAAAAAACAAACATCGACGAGCAATGCGATCATAATAGCTGGCATACTGCAACTACAAGATTAAATAAGTATCTATATTTTAATTCGTGAATCGAAAATTTTCGATACTATTTTACGAAAATTATGCGGACCAAGGAGTATGAAATTTGACGCATATAGAGGAAGATGGGCGAATGCTAATATTTCTTTATGATATGAAATATTAATATATAAAATTACTGAAATAAAACCACACGCACGTCAATAACAACCGATTTACGTGATTTACACACATATTTTTCAGAGTGCATTAATAATTTTTACTTATTATTTTGTTGTAACAGTTATTGTTTATACATTTGTGGCATTACAACAGTCTCACGCGTTTAAATAACATAGTAAATAAATCATCAAACTAAGAAGGTTGTTAAAAAGAGATAGTGATTTTCTCTTGTTTAATTTGTTTGTCATTACCTAATTACTCTTTGTTGAATTTACCGATAACTTGTACATCTTTATTTTGCATATTTATCTGTAACACAAATGCACTTTTTCCGTCATCAGAGTTTTTAATTATCAAAGGGATTAGGGCTTTCAAATACGTTAACGTTAAAATTACTTATTTTATAAGAAACTATTACATTGGGTACGTTTAGTTAACGTAGCAAAGCTAACAGTTTCTTACAAAATAAATAAATGAATGAATAGTGATCACACGAAAAGTATACATATACACAAAGTAGACACACGTACACATATAGCTCGTGAAAAGCGTTCGGTGACGTGACGATGATGCAAATTCAATGGTTTAATTCAATCTCAAACAATTTCCAACGCGAGTAAAGAAATTTTCTCTTTAAGAACAGAAAGCTAGTTTAGGCGCAATAATACCTATTGAACGCCAAAATAGACTAGAAGATAGAAAATTATGGTATATTAAATAAGGATCACTATTCTTATTAGTTGCGTTTAGTTAGTTAGTACTTATTAAGAGTCTCTCTATATAGATAAGAAGAGAAGAGAAGAAGGAAAGGGAAAAGAAGAAGAGACGTAGGTACAGTTAAGCGACCAAGTGACTAAAACAAGATCACAACCAGTCTGTCAAATTAGAAAAGCCCTTCCAAACTATTCACCTCTACAAGCGAAATAGCGTTTAGACTCAAACACACAAGCTCGTCCGTATGAAGACAAGTGTGCTGGTCATCTTTCTATTAAAACCAAATTAAAATATCTTCAAGAAACATGTAATGCTTCTTTTATTTTTCGATAAAATTTCACATCATATTACGTTCAATTTTGTATCAAGTCCAAGAGAAGAATGAAATTTGAAAGAACATTACAAATTTTATTATATAATTTATAAATAATTATTTTTAACCATTCAAACACTGGACCTGCCAGTTCGCGCACATTTGAAAAACTTTTTCATTGAGTTTGAGTTTAAAAGCGTTGCAGTTAATTAGTGGAGGGGCGTGCATTTTTACACTGAACGCGCTCTACTTCGTACTATCTTATCTTTCACTTTAAAATGCAAACAGCAGTGTTGCGGTGAAACCTATTATTTTGAAAAATATAAATATATTTTTGATAACCCTATTGAACCTTTCAGGTTTGCGAAAATTTGGCTTTTGCATCGAAAACTTGATTCCTTTTACACATTTTAGGACAATGATCTATTCAAGGAGATCTCAGTGTTTTGTGAAATCGCTGAACTACTCTGCTGAAATTACCATTATCAATAATTTGTCATTATAATCAAAAGTTAAAATCAAAAGTACTAAATTACGAAGTAGTAGTAATAAAATGTGTACTTTTTTAAAAAATAGTCCTAGAATTTCGTGTAAGGATCTTATGAAGAAAAAAGATAATTCAATGTCGTAGCAGAAACTTGAAAACCATTAAAATTTGATAAAATCATACTTGAAGACTAAAGCCACATTGGCTTGAGAGCTTTTCTACCATGCGTTAAAGGTGTTTAAGTAAAAAACGTGGATTTCTAAGTTAATATACATGTAGCAGTGCTTTTATAACATGCTTTATTTTATGTAATGTTCTATTTTCAAAGATTTATATATATATTCATATGTTTTTTTAATTCTCATGCAAATGAGGGCCTGTGTTTATGCTTACTGTGTTTATGCTTACTCATAAATTTGGGAGACCATAATCCTGCATTGACTAGATCCTCAAAATTGTAACAATGTGATCAATACGCACAAATTAAATAAGGTACCTTTTGTATGGTTGTAAATTAATTAATTCTAGAATCTTGAACACTTTTAAGAAAATGTGTTGTTTTACATGAGTATCTTACATGCAAATTTATTACAATCTGAAAATATCAGTTTTATTAATTAAAAATTCACTATTAAAATTGAATGAAATGAATAAAATTTTGATTCATATATCTAACACTGCCTGAGTCAGACAGACAAAAGACTGTCCGGCATTTTATAATAAAGATGATTGAAATGTTTAGCCAAATGATCACTGAAAGTGGCATACATATAATCTTATTTGAAACATTATTACGGCTAGACTTTCTACAACACTAGAGCCGCGGCTAAAATCTAAAGGAGGTTTAAACCAAACGAACATAGAGCTAGAACAAGAGCATTCTTTCTTAATCTTTTATTGTAAACAATAACTCGTTCTTAGGGTTTACACAAAAGTATCTACGAGGAACAAAGATAATTAGATTCGTTGTGAACGCAGACAGAACCTGCAACAGTAATAGCTCTAAATTGGTTTTGTAACCATTTTTGGTTAGCTCATTCATTCCGTCAAAGTACTTATTCGTTATTATCAGATGATGATTGGGTATGTTGGTCTTCAATGGAACGTTTGTGGAAAAAGATACAGTAATTATGAGGTATTATCAAAATTATATTTTGAATATTACTGTAAAGAGCAAAGGCAGCAGGCTTACTTTTATTCACAAACATACATCGATTTGTTAATTGGCTTCACAACTAAGCTTAGTTCCTATTACACTTTGCTTACATAAATTGAAATCTTATGTGAATTTTGAAATTATAATTTTGTTTACACAGTTGTTTTTATTTTTAATTAACTTACCAAGGAAATTTGTTACGCCTAAATTGTTCCACTTTTGTTGGGGAGCGTTAATTTAAAAAGTGCACATATATTATTATGTTTGCTAAATCTGGCGGAATTTACTGCAAAGTTAAAACGTTTGAGGTAGACATGAAATTTTGATAGAACATACTAAAATCTCTCTAGGAAAAATATTTAAGAAATAACTTTATCGCATATCAGATGATTAGTATGTCATCATATAGTATACAATTGACACAAGTGTTTCGTCAATGGAAGGCATTTAAAATTACTGTTTTCTCAGAAACAACATAATTAAATTCCGTAGTCTTCATTGTTTAAACTGTAACTACCTACTCCTCATTTTTGACATGGTTAATTTATACAAACAATTAAGTGTCAGTGTTTAAATTGTATATAGCAGGCGTCTTTGCAAGTTCATACATACAACAATTCATTACTAGTCCAGTTCCATCTGTTATGGAATATTTAGGAGTAACAGGAGATAATCCGCCATAACGAAACAAGTCCTTACTCGGAATGCTTGATCGTTTTTCTGAATCGTGGGATTGGTTTATACAACATAAACAAAATTCGGGATATGATACTGATAGAGAATTTAATAAACATGTACAATTTTGATTTTATTGAGATCTAAAAAACCCTGATTTCGGCACTGAGTCCCTGATGATCATCAAAATGGATTTGGTACTTCCAGAAGTTCTAGAATTATTAGTATATTTAGTATTAAGTAGTCTTAGTACACAACCAACAGAAAAGTTATAAAATTAGGAACTTTTACCCTTTAACCCCCTAAGCTAGGGGACGGAATATGAAACTTTTACAAATTTTGATGGAAAAGGTCTGAAAATTGGTTTTAAGTACCGCTGTTATAAATAATTAAGTACATACTAAAGGATTTTCACTAAACCCCACTCTTGAAACGTGAAACACAAAGAGACCTCCAAATGCAAGTCACTTTCTGATGACCTCATCATCGTAAAGGTATATGGTCGGTCAATGAAAAAGACTGACGTTGATATGCAAGAAATACACATCAAAAAGGAAAAAAATGAATAAAATAAATAAAAATTAACAAAACAAGTGAAATCCCAACAAATGTCAAAAATGAAAGTGGTTTCATGTAAAATGTTGATACGACGAGACCCTGTAAAAATATGTCTGTCAAAAAAGATATCAAGTCTCTTTGAGAGCCACGCCTTTAACTCTACGCACCCTTACTCTAAATTTCGTAGCTTAACAGGTTCTTCACATTAGTCAAAATTTTGACTAAGGTGTAGAGTCAATGAAGATACAACGTGTAGAGTAAGGGCGTGTATAGTTAGAGGCGGGGCTCTAAAAGAGATCCTTATAAGGTTTTATAACCCTAATGTTAAATAACCCAGATTCTGTTAATTACTTGTCACCAGCCCTTTCTTCTTAAATCCGCGCCAGAAACTACAGAGCAGATCAGGGAGTTCTTAAATATTAATCAATCAATGATCACAAAGATTGTTCATGTCAAAGACAAATTTTATTAAGTCTCTTTACGTGATATTACCATGCTTAGAGTATGGGTCCACGCCAACAATCGGCAATCCATTGAATAAAGCTGCGTATGCAGGTATGCTAACATCTAAATGATTAAACCCCCCTATAGCGACTACATCTCCTGGCTTTAGACCAAATGCTCTAAACGCTCTCGCTAATTTTATGCTTCTTTCCAAAACTGAAGCATAGCTTTCCTTATCACCGGTGGCTGCATCTATCTGTAATTAAAGAAACGTGTTAGTCCTATAATTTTACTCCTATACTTTAAAAATACGAGAGGTCCTATAAAACCGATCATGAAATTCAAATGATATTTTACTCAAATAGACTTTTACAAGATCTTTTGAATCGTCAAATATTTTAAAAGATACCACAGATTCGAAATAGACCACGAGAAGGATCAGCAAGAAACTATTTAGCCACTCTTTTAAAAACAGATACGTGTTAGTCCTATACTTTAATTAGTTTATAAAATTAAGTACTCTGATTAAGTTATTCATTAAAATTTATGAATTTTAACCAAGGCCTGAAGTTTATTATACATTATGCACTGCGGCCGAACAGAATTCCGTCAGAAATATTTTTATATAGATTTGAATACTAGAGTTTGCCGGCTGGTCAAAAGCTGGTCGCAAAGGAAAAATTTGTAAAGGTAATAAGTGTATAGGGTCTCGCAACTATGTTTGAAATTATTTGAGATTTTTGCAACGAACTTGAAATTCGGAAGATAGGTAGTTTAATGGCAGAAGAGTTAGAGACGAATTTATAAGAATTTCACGCGGATGAAGACACGGGTAACAGCTAGTATGTAATAAATAACATTTTATATATCATATAGAAATAGTACAGAGATATATTTTTTTTGTTACAAGGGGCAAACGAGTATGCGGTTCACATAAGTGATTACCGACGCCCATTGACATCTACACTACCAGAAGGCTAGCAGACGCGGTGCCGGTCTTAAATGACAAGATTATTCCACCGGAAAGTCTCACAAGCCGTACGAAACGCAATAACCATATCATCACTTGACGAGACAGCATTACCGCCACTTCACGCCGATCTTAAGTGAGAAAGGGGTACTGGTATCCGGAGGCGCCGGCCAAATTCGGCTGCAGATAAAAACACTGCGACCATGGATCTACCTCTAAGTATATAGACAGGAGTAAAGGAAAGGGATGGAGTAAAAGGATATAAAGGTAGAGGGAGAGGAGATAAAGGATGCGGATACTACTGCCACGGACGATACAGGAGGAGTGACAATAGCAGATAGGGTAGTCCGAGGTCACGGATAAAAAGAACCGCCCCCTGAATGTGTCGTTAAAATATTGGAAATAACCAGTAATGCTTAACGAAACTTTATGTGACACATTTTTTTTTTATTAGCCCGTAATGTACACTGCTGGGCAAAGGCCTCCCTTCTCTTAGACCACTCTCCTCTATCCAGAGCTAATCCAATCCATTCGTTTCAGACACTAATAAAGAACTTAAAAGAAATTGATGTAAACAACTCACCTGATATACAGAATCATGATGCGTCTTTAAGTGTTCAAACGCTAAATGTCCCAAGTGATTTTGCGGTGTAACATTCACGTTGACACTCATTGTACCCTTTTCTTTTCTTATAAGATGTATGAATGGTACTTGACATTCAAGTGCAATGAATGCACTGTACCACCTACTGACTATATATATGAATTTTCATGAAACGTCATGCATAATTAACTGTGTAATTCAGGTGCTACTTCGAAGTGACCGTCGGCTCTAAAACATCTTATTACGTTTTATTATGTGAGTGTGGTTTCACCCAGCTTAGTCCATTGGGCACTGGAATGGTGTATTTTAAGATTCGATGCCCTGGGCCTTATTTAGCGCCCTAAGCCTGTAAGAATCGAGGTCAAGCTGCTTCATTGTGACACGAGAATTTTATATGTATATTAGACTAGCGGACCCGGCGGGCGTTATCCTGCCTGAACGTTGGGTTACTTCGTACTTTCTATTATCCTATAGTATTGCCCCCGTTCCCCATCCATAATGTTTCCCTATTTTGGCGTTAATGGCTTAAACGTGAAACATATACATATATCTAGTCCAGAACCGTGCGATTCTCTAGGAATTTCTTACCTCGCACAATTTTCTTGTAGAATCAGTTGCCTGCTTCGGTATTTCCGAATGGATACGACTTAGGGACCTACAAGAAAAGAGCATACTCATCTCTCAAAGGCCGGCAACGCATCTGCCCTCCCTTTGGTGTTGCAGTTGTCCATGGGCGTCGGTAGTCACTTGGGTGAAAGCCAGCTACTCGTTTGCCCCTTATTAAATAAAAAAAAGAAAAGAAAAAAAAGAGGCAATAGGTAGCCTAAATTATAACAAAATCGTGAAACTCCTTTAATAGCGTATGGCTTTAACTATAGGTATGGCTAATAAATTAATTAGTTGCTTTAAAATTCTATGATATCGACAAGGTTATTTTTTACGGGCATAGTTGACCATGTTAGTACATTTTTGTCCTTGAAACATACAAAGTACTACAAAACTTTGCGCAGCTACACAAAGTCCCAAGCCACAAACATGGTCATTGAAATAATCATTCAAATCAAGCTATGCCTGGCTCCGGCATGGGAACGATAAAGACTTTAAGGAGACGTTATGTGATATGTATCTTTTCCTAAAGTTTTTTTTTCATAACAAGTAAATTAACAAGGTCTATAATGTATTTAATACGCAGTGGGTAACGTGAAGTTAAACACTTGGTCACTGCCAACTTTATAAGTGATCTGCCCATTGAGCTCTGGTAATCAATCATCTATCTTTCCTTATTTTCATTAAAATATCCTACTTCTTTAAGTCTTGATTGCATAGTCAGATCATTCTTTAGATATTGTCATATTTTTAACTTCGTTCATCTTTTTTTAAGTAGACTGCTCTGTGACTCGTGTTAATTAGACATCAAACGTACATTTAATATATCGCGTCTTTATCTGTTGCCCCATGTTATAGATAAGTCTGTCCCCTTTGTTCGTAACTTAAATTGGTCTCATAGTCCTATCTGCGGCTACTTTAAAAAAGGAGCTCTATGTTATCGGAAAGAGATAGAAAATAACTTTAATTTGATACCTAATTCTCTTAAAAAACAGATGAACTAAGTTATCTCGTTGCAGGATCTAAATCCATCAGGCGCGCTAGAAGAGAAATAGGAAGCGAGATTCAAAAAATCAAATTTTACAGGATTAATGTCATTTTCTGTATGATAATATTTTTTATATTTAATTTAAAGTTAATTAACTGTACCTTCCTAGTGTTAACATATTCGACGTTATGAATATTCCTTGCACCCTGGACGCAGTTAAATACACAACAAACTCAGTCATATATTTAAAGAATTTTTAACTACAAGATTAGGTAAAAATAAATAAATTCAATTTTAGCGCGATGATCTATATAGCCTATAGCCTTCTTTTATAAGTGAGGTTCCTAAGATTAGCGCGTTTAAACAAACAAAAAAAACAAACTCTTCAGCTTTATATACTAGTAAAGATTAGTATGATTAAACGATTGTTTCTGTATGACTCGTATTAAGGCTCACATACTCTGTTAAATTAAGGTCAGTACGTTTTTTTTAAATATATACAGGACTATATGACACACGGACGTCTGTTCCTAAGGTAGATAACTTAATGCCTGTGTTATAGGTAACTCGTCGTTTTGAATGTTGTCGTTTACTATTCTTTACTTCGATTCGTTTGAAAACACAAAACTCCATTGCAACTACTCCGAAGAGTGGTTTTAATATAATTTTGAATATAAAGAAACAATTCAATTCGATCAATATAAATTACGACTTGTTTAATAGTATCTATGAATTTTTGTTAATGTCAGCACAGGATAAAGAACTTTTTAGGTACAATAAATTAGATAAAATAATTCTTTTTTAAGAATTATTATTTTTTTGCTGCGAGTGCCGATTTTAAATCCAAGATTGAATCGCGAACGTAACGAGTGATTCTAATGTAGAATCCTGGTCGTGGCGAAGGATTCGAATGCACTTGACGCAAATAATTTTACTCTAATGTGGCAAACATTACTTTTGACTTTAGCAATAGTTTGCTAATACTATAGTCGTAACTTGAAAAGGACTGACAAATTTAAGTTTTTCTATGTTCTTTGAAGTCTGATGAAGGAAATTTTGAAGAAAAAAAATTTGAGCTCTTTACGAAGACATAAAAAAGCATAAAAAATGGATTTCAAATTGATTAAATTGCGATTAATTCAACGCGCTAATAATTGCGAAATCCAGCTAGTAAGTAAATGCGAACCTTAGGAACAAACGTCCGTGTGTCATTATTATTACAAATTTAACTCTCACGCTCGGATATATAATAAATATATATAAACAGTCAAATAGAGTATTAATAAACTTACTTAAGTACATAAAATAAATAAACTTAAATTCTTTAAAAAACTACATAGATACATAAATGTACCGGGCGAAGAATTCCACCTTAATTCATAACGTTGTTGTATGTTCATTATGTCAGCCTTCGAAATTTAATGCTTTCTATCTCCTTCCATGCCAACTATGTTTAAAAAAGAAAAAAACTAGTTTTCCATAGACAGTTTAACTTTTTAAACCGTCTGTAATAAAGAACAGTACAAGATTTTCCTTCTGACCGTTTAAAAAAAATACCAAAGTATTTCTTGATCCGGTCCCTCGTTTTTTTTATAGGGACCTTTTACAAAAAGTAGTGTAATAATTACCAAATTTTAAAATAGAATATAATGTAAAAGATCTACACTGAAACTCTATAATTGTAGGGAATACAGACATATTTGATTATGTACAGAATTTATGTAAATAAAATTCTTACGTGCTCACTAAATAATGCTACCTTCCGATTGTCTATCGCGGAATGGTCGGAGGAGGTTGAGGATTGCGATATATGAAGGGTATTGCCAGATGTTGAGAAAAATAAAACTTTTATTTTTTACCTATTTTTGCCATATCTCCTATTATATATTTACGTAGCATTACTAAGTTAATTAGTTTTTCACTAACGTAGCACGCATTTCATAGTTCGTTAACAAAGCTTTCGGTTAAAGCAAATTATTTAATAAATTAAAACTAACAGGAAATTTAATACGACAAATAAATTATCTAACAGTAAATATTAGAATCTGTTCCATAGTAAGTCTACCCTAGGTTTAAACCAAGGACTTTCAACTAGCATTATATATGTACATTAAAATAAACGAGAGCTTTTAAAATTATTCCCTGACATACTACGATAAAATTTCCAAGAGAACTATAAATATTTTTATATTATCAAATAATTCTAATTTTTTATACATATTAACATATTAAGAGGTATTGTTAGAAACCCTAAAGTTATCGACACACAAATAAAAATAAGTAATGACACAACTTGCGTATCGAAGTGGAGGAAACTTTGTGCAGTACGCATAATACTTGTAATATTTTTGTTCAGACCAAATCTATTTAAAGCAATTTCTTTAATAAAGCCTATTGCTAATTTCGAATGACGAAATTGATACTTTAACACCCGCAAATGATCAAAATAGAATGAATTGATTCATAGACACGTAGCTGATTGTTAATTTAAGTTTCTTAGACTCTGGTAACATTTTAAATTAGAGAAATGTCACTGTCAGCTCATTACCATAGATAATCTCAAAACAAACGTGCTGCGAGGTTTTTGGTCCTAGGGGTCAATGATGTGGCTGACTAGTCGAAGTTGACCTTTAAAAAATAGCTTGAACACAGAAAAAACTGCAGTGATTTTGATTAAGAAATAGAAATTGTTTCATTGCAATTGATTTAATTTACTAGACTCCAAAAGATTTTAAATTTGTTTATTTTATATTTTAATACCAAGGTAACACCTATTTATTTTAGTATTTTTAGTTACTTTATTCTATTATTCTTCTTCTTGTGGTGCCATCTCCTACCAGAGGTTGGCTATCATTCTATTATTAATAGATGCTTACAATTAGAATTATATTTTAAAGTGTCATATAGTTTATTTAATCATACCATAAATTTAATTAAACTTTTTCAGCCACCACGGATAGCTCTGAAAAAGCCTGAACCACCTCATCTACTTCAAGGGCGTAAGTGGAATGAGTGGAGGCGTGCGTGTTTCGCACGTACTCCTTTATCATCTCAAACCCCTCTATTTGTAAAAGCCGGCGTTACATTCCCGCCCGATTCGCAACCGCATAAACTGGCAGTGAAATCGTATTCTACGATGAAATCAAAACAACGTTTCAACGCGAATTACTCCGTAACAGTTAACGGTACTTCGGCTGTATTTTTAAGGTCGCAGTCCTTGGTTTCGCTTCATAGGTAGCGCAGTTTAATTTCGCTCACAATTCACTCGGAACAACATGTAATTGTCGGAAGTTGTAATCTTTTGAAGACTTAATAGCCAAACTGTCGAAGGACTGATTGAAATCCGCAGGTGTTCGATTCAAAATCAGATCCCATTAGGCAGCCATTCCATTCAATTTTATTACAGTAGTTACTTTTGCCTGGATATACATCATACATGATTGCACTATATTCCTGTTCCTCGGAAAAAGCTGTATACTCTATCTTCTTTCCAATCGCTAGTATTGCCAACATGTAGTAAAATCTTTGAAAAAGGAATTTTAGTGCAATTATTTACCCATTTTAGGATACTTAGCCACTGGGGAAATAATGGTCTGGCCTTGATGAGTTCCTATTTGGAAAACAGAATCCAGAGGGTAGACGTGAATGGCAAGTTATCTAATGGGTCTGTTATTGATATTTTTGATTTTTTTATTGAGTCCCCACTAGATCAATATTAGGACCTTTCTTGTTCTTTATCTATATTAATGACCTTACATTGTTAAGGATAATTATGAGATAGTTCTGTTTACCGAAAACACTTCACTTTTGTTCAAAATTAATAGAAAGCAATTAGATTTTCATGCGGTAAACAGCAATAATTTATTACTTAATGGAAAGAAAACTAAATGCGTAAGATTTACTCTCGCTAATTTTAAACAAGGAGAGACTATTGTAAGACTTATATAACGAGGAACTGAAACTGGTAGATACGACGCGAGGAACCCTTGTAAACTTAGCTGTTAAGTCGTAAAATTTATCACCAACTTATCAAATGATTTACAAAAGTAATTAATATTACACATATGACGTTCATAAGTGCTTACAAAAAAAGTCTATATGAATAAACAATTTTGACTTTGACTTTGCTTGATACTTTTTACTATTCAATTGATCATCATGTAAGCTCATTTAAGGGACGTAAATACTAAATAATCTAAGTCGCGGGCTTTAGCAAGTTTGTAAGAAGTGCAAAAATTTTCCAAGATCTATTAACTATATAATATATTATAATATATTATATATTTCATATATAAGAATATGTTTGAAATGTATTAACTTATTTGTGATGATTATGATTCGCGTACAAGTAAAATATAATACTTAATAGTAAGTAGCTCCTATAGGTATAAATCTACGGTGTCAACTAGATAACTTGATATTTCTGTCAAGAAACTCGGGGAGTCGCCGTCAATACAGTAGCAAACTCGATACCCACTTCACTTTCTTGCTCTTTTGTTACTCGTACTTTATCTAGCTTAAGCCTTGCAATGGGATTTTGTGTTACTAATATTTCCAAGATTCGTTTTCTCTAGGAAATATTATTTTTAGGTTTCTCAAAAGGAATACTCCAAAGAAAAAAGGAATACTTATGGGATTTCTTCGTTGTCCGTCTGTCTATTTGTCTGTCAAGATCCTTTTTCTCAGCGATGCGCCAAAGTATAAAGTTGAAATTAATACCAAATACTGAAGTCTGTGATCTCTTGAAGCTGTGTAAAAATCAATTGTTTAAGTGTACCTATACAAAAGATATTGTCATTTTGTTGCACTAAAGATACTAGTACATACGAAAAGAGAATCAAAACACTAGTACTTTCCGTTATTCTAGAAACACGCAATTTTGCAAGAAGCTATATCTTCAGGTGCAAGATTAGGAATTTGTTTCTCAAACAAAAAAAAAATATGACGACTTTGATAAATGAAAAGAAATGTTATAAAAATTACAATAATGGCTTTTTTCCGCAAATTGTTCGGCGTAAAATTAACCTTGCGAGAGCCTTTGGACCTTCTCAATCTGGTCCTATCGAAACATGTGACCTTAGTGGATGTCTACTTACTTTAAACTACCTTTTTGCCAAATTTCATTTTTTTACGTCCCGGGGTTTTCAAGATTTCTGACTTTTATACATACAGGTTGACTGGTGAGACACGATATTCGGAGTTCTGATATTTAATGATCATATATGCTGAAAATGAAAATTATGCATATGGAAATATAAATTTACTACTGAGATTAAGAGAAAGCTAACTAATTATGTACGAAACGCATAGACATGCTAGCGTGGACGTACAATGATGTTTTGTTTTCCTTCACACTTCAGTCCTGGCTTGGGACAGGAAAAAATACCTATTTCACTCAATACTTATTCACTTATTTGTTTAATAAGTAAAGTCAAAACATTAATTAACTTTTTTTTGTTTATTTACGCGATATCAATTATCGCGTTTAATTCCGACTGACAGCCGTCATTATATTTTTTTTATAACTGATTGGTTTTTTTTACGCTGGGAAATGCATTTACGAACTAACTTTTTCGAATAGCAAATTTAACTACAGAACAACAACCACACCTTAACTAATTTTACAGAAATTTGGCCATAAAATTAATCACCTATTTTTATTACATAATTATAGGGAGAATCGAGTACCGAGTATCCTTCTTAAGACTTCTAAGTATCTCACCAGTTACCCTTTATAGATGTAAATTAAGTTTATCAGCCAGCTGGTGGCAAGTGTTACAGGTAAACATAGTCAAGAGTTTAGTTGTCCTGTTTTATTATAACCCATTCAAGTGGATTTATTGAAGTAACATTTGATTCATATAGAAATTGCACTATCCAATCGCAGATGGCACTTATCCTTACTTCGCTTTGAGCTCTCCTTTCACGAGCTTATTCGCCTTTCACATCGAAATAACTTTATTTTCCGCTACCAAATGGCGTCGTGCATCGTATTAAAATGGACGCAATATACGTTATTTTATGACATACTAATATTTTATGATATATACTAGCTGTAATCCGTGACTTTGGTCTACTTAAAAAAAATAGTGTCATCATAAACAAAACTGATGTAGTGGTTAAACAAACTGCATTAATCCGGCCTATTTAGCAACCTTAGATTGTAGAGGATGTGGCTGTGGGGCGAGTTAAGATAACCGATTGCTATCTGACGTCATCCTTTGAACCCCCACGATTTCTACAACCTTACGATTTTCCACATAGTGGCATATATCACAAAGACCCATCAATCGGGTCCCACTGTTTTACGTGCTTTCCGAAACACGGAGCAGGGCGGATATCAAATATACACCTGTGCTATAATGGGTCACCCATCACCCAGTCGTAGCAAGAGAAACTTAACCTAACGATCGACTCAAATGCCAACCATTGGTTAGGCCACGACTTCCTCAAGAATAATAAAGTAATAATGAAGAAAAATAATTAAATAGCGAGCTGTCAAAACAGCCATCTTTTGTTAATAGCTAAAATGTATAAGTACTGATTTATTTCACAATCAAATCTGTCCTCTTTATAATATAGAAAATTATTGAAATTATTTCAAGCTATATTCACCGCCTACACATTAACCCATACATTTCCTGTGATCTCTTTATCATCCTAATATTAATTCATAGCTTATATAATGTGAAAGTCCGACAACACAAAAATTACCACTAACGAAACAAGCTTTTAAGAATACAACAAAACATTTTGTCGCTATTTATTATGCGGATATCACTTTTTTATATCTTTTGCATATTACAATTATTGTAATTCTATTAAATTAAACTTAATTTCATTATTATACGAACAAGATAGGCGACTGAATTTTAATAGATTCACGTGACAATAAAAAATATTATGCAAATTATAAAATATTTGTTGATATTCAATAACGATCGAACATCGTGTATATATCTACGCATTTTTCAAAATACCTACTCTATGTATAAAAGTTTTAGACTAATTGAATTCTAAGATTAAAATAAGTTAGATATATTCATATTTTTAGTATTCCGGCTTCTCCTGTAATTACACGATTGACTTACTAATTTCAGTTTGTCTTTTCTACCGTTAAACTATTTAGACTGTAACCTATTTCGTTTATGCTTATCACAGCTAAATACTTAACCAAGCTTGTATTCAATTGGAATATAGGTAATTATGCTTGTTTTACTTTAAAAATATAACGAAAATAATTTAAGTGTAAAATTGATTAAGAGCCATTGCTAACTTCTAATGAGTATGCAAATGGCGCACGCCCAAAGTGGTTCTAAGATGGCCGGTTGTTGAGTCGCGTAATTGAAAAATTGAGTGTCATCTGTACTAGACCGGGATAACGTTAGGTAGAAGATATACAATACTAACGTTTATTTGTCAACAGAGAAGTCGTGTCGAGACTATGGCAGAAACAACTCAAAAAATGATTATTTTTCAGTTTTTCTACTAGTCAATACATTAATTCAAATGTAATAGACTATCGAGTTTACACTAACTGAATGAATGAATGAATGAAAACTTTTTTTAAATAGTTGCAACACTACAAGAAATATTTCAGCAAAGACAAAAGTAAAAGGAAAATTAAGATCTGTCAAATACCTGTAAGGAATAAAAGTTCAATCTTCATGTAAACGAAGTTAAAATTTAAAAGGAACAATCATTTCAATCGTACACCGGATTCGTATCTAAACAAAGGAATCACTTGGCTTTGTGTATCCCGGCCACACTACATGATCATTGAAATGATCATTCAAATGAAGCTATGTCTGGCTCCGGCATTAGGAATACTAACGAGGTTTTATTACGAGAGGGTAAATACGTTCTAGATCATTATATAGGATCAGAGAATTTCTGTCACTGGGTTCTTAACTACTTATATATTTTATCCAAGTATATTTCAAATTGTAATTGTAAAACTTTCTTTTTAAGCAAACATTTATATTTTATACCTTTTTTCATTTACATTTGGTCTCTAATCTAATGTACTTACTGGTTACAACTTTACTTCTTTTTTTATCGTTTCAATAGCGAAATATATGCTATAAATTGATCAGATCAGTCGCTCTATCTGATACAGCGATTAAATGAATCCATGAAAATTTGAAAACTTTAGTCCAAATTAACGTCTCAGCTACAAACAGTGCAACCCCGATATAACGAAACTCAAATGACTTAAAAATATTATTTCTACCACTAAATTTGTTACAATGACTAAGATTTGTTTTAGTGGGAATTATGAAAGATAACTTATGTGTTATTGGTTCAAAAAATCGTAAAATAGAAGTAGGTAAATGCTTATTTAACCTACTTCTTTTTTACTTATAATTCTGCACGTTATACAAATGATTTGGTAAATATATTCGCAAGGTAAATTTTGCATAAGCTCTTATGGACTTATAGAAATTCGTTACATGGAGGCTAGGCTGTATTAAGGTTACACTGTATATTGCTTAACGTCAGTTGAGTCAACCGTCAAAAAAACTAATTTGTTGTAAGATTTATAAGATAATGGTAATGTAAACTTAAATGTCCCCTACCCCTCATGAACATCTGCAAAGTAATGTGCGATTCTGTTATATAGTAAAAGTGTTAATATTTACGTGTCCTTTTTCCTAAAAATTGTAAGCATGGTAGCTATTTTCAGGTAACTAAAATTTCCCCTAACCTTCATAAACATCTTTTTTTATATTTATCAATATAAGATACACTTTTAAACAATAAAGACATTTTAAAACACTACGAAAGTTTGTCCTTATTGCTAGTAGATTGCGTTTAGCTCAAATTACAAATAGAAAATTTGTAAATATCTGCAATGTAACATGCGATTCTGTTATATAATAAAAGTGTATTAATATTCACGTGTCCTTTTCCCTAAAAATTGTTCGTTTCGAAGCTATTTTCAGGTAACCCGTATTAGAATCTAAAACCGGCTTTGATGTATCTTCAGTTTTTCTTCTAACTTGTTATATTTTATTAATAGTATCATATTACCTTTAGTAATTAGTATATAGCTTTTCTATTTTTTTTAATTTATAGTAAAATCTTTTTTGGTAAATTAAGCTATTATCATCATTGAACTGAAATCTTATATTTTTTCAATAAAGTTGTCATCATCATGGTTAGTGGCATTATAGTAAATTCTATTTCCTAAATTAGAAATTCTCATAAAGCAGCTAACCTATGAATTCTTTTGACGACTCTGAGTTATGTAGGGATTTATAATTGTTTTTTTTTTTTTAAATCGATCGTGCAAACTTCTTGCGGTGCCACGATTTAATTTTTTCTTGTTTTTTTTACAACTTGAACTTTTATTAAATGCCAAAGAAGTGCCTCTTCTGCATCTTCAAGTGTACGAACGTCTTTTCATTACATACTAAAGAGGTTAGTTTGTGGTCCCACATCAAAATATATATGTGACTAGCTGCGTCCGCGACTTCGTCTGCACAACATTGGGTGAAAACATTTAGCGTGATGATATATAGCCTATAGCCTTCCTCGATAAATGTCCTATCTAAAGCTGGAAGAATTTTTCAAATCGGACCAGTAGTTCCTGAGATGAGCGCGTTCCAGTTAACAAAAAGTCTTCAGCTTTATATATTCGCATAGATTTATCTTTAGTAAAAGATCTACTTTGCTGTGTCTCTTTAATTATCTACCAGGATTTTAATTAGAGACATCTTTATACATAAAAATCGACTGTACAAGCCTCTGACACCCTATTCTACTGACCTTCTGTAAATAGGTATGTTTAAGAATACTAAGATAATCCTAGATTAAAAATTGAATACTATCTTGATACAGTTAAAAATAATTCCTCCTGGTAAGCAAGCTATAGTACGTTATTAGATATCAACTTCATTATTGCTTTAGGTTTATTTTCGAGTGTCATTTCTTTACTATACCCAAGATTAATGACCTCCTTAGACGCTCCGAGAAATTAGACCTTCTGTAAATAGGTATGTTTAAGAATATTAAGATAATCCTAGATTACAAATTGAATACCATCTAGATACAGTTCGAAATAATTTATTTATTTTATTTATTTATTTAGGAAACTGTTACATTTGGTACAATTGAGTTAGGACCCTTATTCCTGTGCTAGTTAAAAGAAACTGTGATACAGGAAAAACGATTTTGGATGACAGCTCCCAGTTAAGATAATTTTGCTAAGGGTTATTGTTAGAAATTAACATAACGCATAACATACAAAAATAAGCCTTGTAGCTAATTGACGTGCAAAGGACATTCGACCTAGGCTTACCTTAATACTGATGGCAAGATTCGAAGATCATGCAGATCCTCGCGTATTTGCAGAAATAGGTGTACGGTCGTTTGGTCCAGAAACTAAAACTAGGTACGACATACTAAAAAAAAATATCTGGAGCGCTAACCTGAATAAAATTTCTTAAAATACTATAAATATTTTTTTTTCATTCATTTAATTCAGGCTACTGCTCCAGTTAAGCTTTTTTGCAAGTGCAGTGCAAGTGATTGGTATTTTTATCGCGTTTTGTTTGGTTTGTGTGAGTTTTGCAAAATTAAGTCAACAAATTCTCAGTTCAAATTACATTTACGTATATATTTTTTGGTAAATACTTAGATTATTTGAATTAGTTGTAATTTTTTATTGTGCATTTAACCAGATTGGAGGTGGGGTATGGGAAATTATTTGGATCTTACTCCTTAAGAAAGATATAAGGCTCGTGATATGAAAAAATATGGGTAGTGAAATCGAATCTGTAAAATGTTATGCGTTCCAGTGTTACGCTCGCCATTTCTCTTATACTGAACGTATAGAGGAAAGGGAAAAGAGGAGGAATGTCGGAGAAGATGGATGAAGGTGGGCAAAGGTAGGCGAGGGTAGACGAAAGTGGGCAAAGGTGAGCGAGGGTGGGCCAAAGTGGGCGAACATGTATGGTGTCAACTCCAGTCGTGCGTCGGAGACACAATATTTTTTTAATAATGAAAGAATGTAACTGTGCAGGCGGTTAAGTAATCCTTAAATTATTTAGTTGACTGTCAATATCAATAGCCAGCTGCCGGAAGGTTCGTAGTTGCATTACCGACCATTGAGAAATAAGTAAACCAAGACTGGGAAAATCTTTTCATATTTAATTACTTTTGAAATGCCTTAAAATATTAAAGTAAAGAGTTAATTTCAGTGTTTTCCTCTAAAACGATTTATTGACTCCCTAAAGGCGGAGTCAATAAAATAAATGCAATATCGCTAGAGGAGGAAAACAACAGAGTACGCTCTCGTTAATACAACCTAGAATTGGAATGTTTGTTTGTTTTTGTTTGTAAAAGCGTAGAAATTAATTTCTGTAGCCGTAAACTAACATAAGAAAAAGACAAAGAAAGAGACTATGAGTGAACTAGTAGTGTAATTATTAATTCTAGAATATTCTAGAATAGATCCTAAAAAATGGAAAAGTGATTTATTTTTAAACTAAAGATAAAATATATTGAATTGCTTTGCTTTATCTTGAAAATATACTTCTCGTCAGAAAAATCGGAACACTTCCGTTTTTCTTGACATATACTCCTAAATATACACATTTTTCTGATAATACTTAAAAATAAACTTGCAAGGTGTTTCGATTTTTCTACTGAAAAATATAATTTCCAGTCCACGGATTTTTGCAATGTAATCATATTACTTAATAGTAACATATAAACTACAAAAAATATTTCTCACCTCTGCAAAGAAACCCTTGACTCCGTCAAAGACATCCTCATTTCCTCTAATCAAGCACAGCGTCTGAGAAGTTTCTGCATATAATAATCCCATTCGTGGTTCAGTTATTTCATTAAAACTGAGTCACACATACAATGTTCCCGTCTTTGTATGACACGTTACATTAATTACTTTATACAAACATTAGTATTCGTAACTGCTATCGAAGTTATACACAGAGAGACTTCCCTGTTCTCGTACGTGTTCATCCGTTAATGACGCTATATCCAACGAATCTTCAACAAACATGACTGTATAATGATCGTACTATATTCATCAAAAATGTATAAAGCTATTCTCTATATGGGCTAAAAAATTAGAGAGGAAATTTAAAATGACAAAGAGCTTGTCAAGACACCCTTATGTAGAAGGGTTGCATATCTGAAACGCGAATAAGTACTTTGTTAAACAAAATCAGTAGCAGACAATAAACTTATTACAGAAACAGATGCAGAAAAACTATCATATAAAATCAAGCTTGTCTCGTATGACTTTATACATACATGTGTACGTCCGTCTCGTTACAGTTATTGTAGCATATTTACGGGTGCAAATGAAGTAATCCTTACTTCATTGAGGCACTGGTTCGCATTCCAGGTTGACAATTTTTTTTTGCTTTTTATCATCATCATGTACTTATTTGTATTTAATGATATTTTTAATTCTATCCATCTCTATGAGATACATTTTCGTATAGTTTTGACTTCGACATCTGGCCCGCGATAAAGGTATTTGTTAAAGCTCAACATGGAATGGAAAATTTCAAGTCTCCATTAGTTACGAAATCCTAGGGGAAGGGGGGGAGGCACGCAAAACACTATAAGGGCCAATTGCTCGAAAATGTTACCCCATAACAAAGAACTGTCTAATAAACCTCGCCTTTATTTTAAAAGGATCCTGATTTGGGTGAAAAAAAAATCAGCTCCACTTCTCGTGTACGGGAGCCAGTCCCAAAATTATTATGCAGTTATTTATAAATCACAAATTGTATTTCCGTGTATGTATATGCCATAAATCAGGATGTGTAAGCTAGACATGTTATTGATTCGTAATGGATCTCCTTGTCTCAAGACGTTCAGATTTACGTTCCTTATAAAAGAAATAGGTCAACGGTTTTATGATATTTGGCGTCATCAAAATATGAGATGAGACAACTTGGCCACCGGATACTATAGTTTTATACTTATTGTCCTAAGTAGTAAAATGATAATTAGTATCGTCCATGTTAAATATTAACTTATCTGATAGACGACTCTTATCTGATAGATTAATAATTAATTATAATTCAAATAAAAGGGCCGAAACAGTTCTTCAAAAATAAAACATTTTTTATTGTTTATGCTGATACTCCTGTATTATACTCGTACTAGCTGTTTCCCACGACTTCGTCCGTATAAAATTGCGACAATCCTTAGACCTCCCTAATCAGACCCTATCAAAAACTTTCCCTTCCTTGGCAGATTTCTACTAACTACAAATTACCTACTTGCCAAATTTCATCACTGTATATCCCGCGGTTTTCCAGATTTCGCTTAAAGAGACCCTTTGGCTTTTATGTTTATATTAATTAATTAGTAACAGTTCCAGGGGTAAACGAGCGTATTAGTTAAATAAATTATCTGCAGGATAAATATATTGGATAATAAAAGCAACTGCATTACCTCTCTTCGCAAATGGCAAATATTGGTATATTTAAAGGCTGCTCACAAACCGATTTATCTGTCTAAAGATAACTTTCTCTCAACGACAGATACCATTCCCTAAAAAACACGTCCAAGTCAACGAAATGATAAACCCGCTGACGACATTTTATCCTATGTAAACAGATCTTCGTGAAAGGTCGACAAGAGTTTGAAGAAACGTACATTTCGATTGCCCAAATTTACGTATTACTCTCAGCTACTTTTCGTAGACTTAGGACCGACCCTATACTTGATATATTTTGGCTTCCCTTTGACAGTTACTAGAAATCCAAAATGGTTCACTGAATAGCAAAACGTGACTGTTTTGGGTAAATTTTGTATATGATAATAATCTTCCGGATGAGTTTGTAAAAATCGCCTATGTAAATAATATTTTCAAGATTAACGATGGACAATAAACATGATTTCGGAGAAAGAAACTTACAAGGGTTGCTTTTCCTTTCAAAATGACTTTTTTTTATACGATGTTGCACTGTTAAGTTATCCTGATTAACGTGTATCGTCTCTTGATACTTTACGCGTTCATCAATAAGGAATAGATCGCTATCATAAGTGTATAGTCGAAGATTGTACTATTTACACCATGAAATAATAACCCAGCTATTCCCGAAATTCGTTAAAGGTTTTGAACTTTACCAACTTGCAAATTATATTTAAATGTACATAACTCTTTCAAAAATTCCAGTTTCAAATTATGTTAATATACTTCTCATGAAAAACATCGAAACATTTATAATTTAAATCTACATATTCGGAGGGACCATAATTTGGCTCTATATATAATATATAGTAATAAATTTCAACCACAAACAACAAAAAAAAATAAAAATTATAATTTTATGATCATAAATTTAAAAACAAATAACTAAAATTAAGTTAAATCATAAACAAAGGAGCACTTCTATTATTCAGAACAATGAAGTTATATGGAATCAACAATGACACAAGACACCAATAAAATAGGTCCTATCGGTAGCAAGCGCGGAGCAAGAATGAATCCGGTCGCGTTTTTTTTTTTTGTGATCGTGTAATGCTGTTGGTCAGAGTGACCTTCACAGCGTCAACTCAAAAATTTTGACAGAAAGAAAAATACTAATGTCAAGAAAGTTGATGAATATAGTAAATTCAACAAATTAAGAAATTTGTTAAATTCAAGCTAATAACAGTTTCTCTCTTTCTCTCTCTGTCTCTCTTTCTTTCTTTCTTTCTTTCTTTCTTTCTTTCTTTCTTAACTTACGAAAATGTATAAAAGCTTCTCAGAAATTTCAATTAAAAGTCTACATACACACAAACACACATACACACAAACACACACACACAAACATACATACATGCACATACAAATAAAGGTGATCTGATCATGTACTTACCATGGAAGTACGGGACCCTCTACCACAGGTACTTATGTACTTAAAAGAGGGCCTCACACCCATATAATGTAAATTAGATTTAAGTTAAGCAAAGAAAGTTTTGGCTCCTTACACTTACAGTCGACCGTAACATTATTAAAAACAGATTATGACAAGACGTACTAGAAAGAAGTTAGAAAAAGTAACAGCAAGGTGAGAATTTACAATACATATATAAAAAAAGAACAACTCTAAGAAAATAAAATACTAAACAATAGAGATTCGGGTGCAAATATATCTATGGAACCTTTTTTGGACAAATTATGATAGAAGTCATTGGAACGGTTAAGGGTCGAAAACTTCAAGGAAGACTTCTAGGACAAAAATGAACAAACACTTTGAGCTATGTCTGGCTCCGGTATAACACGTAGTAAATTAAAATCCCGCCTTAAGCCATCAAACCTAACCCTTGCGTACTAAAAAATGGTCTTACGTATGAACTCAGACTATGCTTTCATCATTGAACTGAAAGGTGCGTATTGTGTTTGTTTAAGTACTCAGCTAATATCTCTTTTCAATTGTATATTACGTCTTTGTCACTTTATAGATCGCTTACAACTTTAAAGCATTTAAGTAATGAGTAACTTTTATTATATGAGACTATTATTACTCTTACACTTCACTAGTTGTTACCGGCGACTTCCTCCGCGAAAAATTAGGTGAAATGTTTTAGTACTGATAGAATATACCCTCCCGAGATAAATGGGTTATCTAACACTGAAAGAATTTTTCAAATCAGACCAATAGTTCCTGAGATTTGCTCGTTCAGGCAAGCAAACAAACAAATTCTTCAGCTTTATATGTTAGTGTAGTAGATGTGTATAATATTTTAAAATTGTGTAAAATTAAAAAATATATGTCTGGCGCATTTGTTGAACGAACTCGTTTTTGAGGTGTAGCATCGGCACACGCTCGACGCCATTCCTCTTTGTAAATGGCTATTTGAATGCAAATTGATTGATATTCGAGTATTGGTGGCGTTTGCTACGAATATTTGAATGTCTTTTTGTTTGCTATCATTTCTAAATATAGTTTTATCAATATTATTACTATTTTCTTTTTCAATATAAAAGAAAAGAAACGAATAAAAGCTTTTCTTCAGCATAAGGAGTACTTTTATTTTTATCTACTACGCTTCATTCCGAGTAGCCCAATTCAAGGCCATCATTCATTGGTTGTTCACCGCTTGGGTTTATTCCTGATTTGGTCACGTAGTGTCAACTGTTATTCAGGAGTAAGGCCGTTCATTACTTACCACAATAACACAATATGACAAAACTTCACACTCGTGTAATATGTAATTAACTAGCTTAGTGTGTAATTAAATGTTATTTATTTATATGAAAGAGATTGCTTTTTTATAAAACAGAGGTCACAAAGAGAAGAGCCGCCTGCCGCACGTTGCCGACTACTGAGCTAAATTAATAAATATAAGCAATAGTAGCTTCCTAAAAGACTATATTTCTATTGTATATATAAACATTTAAACAGGAAACTTTCGGAAAGCTCCAATGAAAATAATTAAATGGTAATTAATTGTTACTGGCCATGTTCTACATAATATATTAAAAAGGGAAGCAGTATTAATGTATACAAAACATACATGTAATATCAGATTCTTACGTAAAATACACAATTTTTCTCATGACTTTTTTGATTTCTACATTGTGTGCCGTAAACCACAGAGCACACTACAAATAGACACGGCAGGAAATAACATTTTATTAAGCAAATTAGTAAACTCATATAATATTAAAATTGATTAAAAACAAGGACAAATAAGAATAAGTATTAAGACAAAGTATATTCCAAAGTATATTCCAGATGTCCACAAACTGATTATCTTTAGTTATTGTTTAGTGTTTAATAATATGCCTTATATGAAATTCTGAAAACATATTTTATTAGAATAAGGTGTGATGAATATTTTTTAGCATCTACTTGATGTTTGAATATTCAACTAACTCAATATGAATTTACTGAGCTGAAAGGATGCTCTAGCCAAATATGATTAGCTTACACTGTTGTTTATAGTTTTATAACACGCTAGTGTTAGGCTTAATAATTTGAAATTCTCTATTTCTGTTTGTGTAAGGGGTTCTTTCATTCTCAGAAATGATGTTTTTAAACCTGTCTGAAGTGGTCCCGCGATAACGAAGTCATAAACTATTATTCAATCAACGAAGTTTTTATCTTTAGGTTCATACATTATATATCACATAGCAAGTACATAAATCTTATCAGTCATGTACTTTTTGGAAATCTAACAAAACAAAATAAAGCTTTTAGTGGCAAAATCTAAAATTCTTAAAAGGCCGCTCTTTAAAACTTTCCTTTTAGAAAATTAAGTCTGTATTATCCTTTCACAGAGATTCGAGTTTATGAAAGATGTGCCTCATATATCTTGCCTCTTATGTACTCTAAGTTGCCGGCTTACGTTATAACATTATTCTTAAAAGATAATAATCTTCTGTCCCCAATGCTGTTTTCATTTCATAATGGTTGACTATTTTGGCGTTAATGGTTTAAACATGAAAGATAGGTATACACTGTCACTGGCTTTTTGGTAGAAATATTTAAGATAAGCATCTCCTTCATACACTATATACGTGTAACTCTAACAGCTATTGCAACTCACACCAGATTAGCTCGCAGATGGCAGAATTTGCTCCTACTTTTTTGACATTTATTGCTATATTTTGAACAATTCATACAATATCTCTATAATTTATAACCTGTATGTTATTCTGATGTATAAATTATATTATTGTAAAGTTTTATTAAAATCCATTCAATAGTTTTTCTGTGAAAGAGCATCAAACATACATCCATACATTAATGTGTACAAACTTTCGCATTTATATTATTAGTAGAAAAACGCCGAGCTGGCTGTGAGAGACATGCTTAAGGTAAATAATTCTCAAATTTTTATTCGTATGCCAGCCATAACATATGAATGAAATTCAATTAAATTCCATATATTAACTATATCCATGGCATCAAATTACATTTATAGGCTTTGAAACCATGACATATCCAAGTCATTTTTTTTATAATAATTAGGATTCTTAAAGCGTTAGAATTTAACCAATATAATATGATATTTTTGTGATAAAATATTCACTTTAAAAATCAAAATAAATTTCATATGCTTGGAATTAATAAAATAAACAGAAAATAAGTGAATACATTGTCAGTTTGTCAAAATTGTCATGACTATGCTTCGACACCCTATAATAAAGTGTATACATGTGTGTGTAAGTTGTTTTGCATTTTGTAATTTTCCATATTGATAGAAAATGCTAGAAATTCATTAGAAAAATTATTCTGAACGAAATCGGACAACAACTTCTGAAGTTTTTTAACAAATACGTTTATAGCGTGTGCTGATACGGAACCCTTCTATATAAGCGTGTCTTGACACGCTTTTGTCCATTTTATTTATTTTCAAGCTGGTAAAGTGTTCATAGTTTCCCACAATTCAGTGGCCTATACAAGTTGACTGGTGAGACACTTTCTATATTTGGGGACCTGATATTTGATGATCAGACATGACGAAAAAAATTAACATTAAATGTAAACAAAAACATGGACATACTAGTGTGGACGTACGTTGATGGTCCGTTTTCCCTTCACACTTTTTTAGTCCTGGCTTAGAACAGGCATAAATACCTAATTCACTCACCACTTATTCACTTATTTGTTAATAAGTATAGCCAAAAAATTAACTGAATTATCTTATTTATTTACGCGATATTAATTATCGCGTTTAATTCCGATTAACAGCCGTTAAATTTTTTTTTATAATTGATCAGTTTTTTACGCAAAAAAATGCATTTACGAACTCACTTTTTAAACACCAAATTAACTGCAGAACAGAAGGCCACACTTTTTTAAAGGAAATTTGGTTAAAATAAGTACCTATTTGTATTACATAATTTTAAGGAAAATCGAGTACCGAGTGCCCTCCTTAACTATTCTTAGTGTTTCACCAGTCACCTTGTAAATATGCTACTCTTAAGATATTATTTACATTAACTATTTTATTTTTTTTGACAATAAATTAATCAATCATCAATACGTTTTCTACTAATTCTTAAAATAATTCTTAGATTGGCTGCATATATCATTAACTCACTTTAAACCTATGACGTAATCGGTCAGTTTGTTATTAAGTGTGCGATCGTGATCTGATAGTAATAAAATGAAAACGATGTGACGCTAAAAATCCTTCTTTTCAATCAAAACTGGAACGCAATAAATCGGAACGTTCCAACACATTGACTACTCGTTCAATTTCGATGTAAAGCGATTCAGGCGTAAGTACGTAGCCAATGTTTACATTAAAATCCACCAGACTTTTTAGGGTTCCGTAGTACAACAAAGAACTCTTATAATTTCACTCTGTCCGTCCGTCTGTCTGCCCGTAAGGTGATCCTCCCCCTAGCATTTCCAAAATATTAGACGTCGAGACTTGAAATTTTCCATGTTGATAGAACATGTTAAAAACTCATGAGGAAAATTATTTTGAACGAAATTGGACAGCAACTTTTGAAGTTATTTAATAAATACATTTATAGCGTATCAGATACGGAACCCTTCTATATAAGCGTGTCTTGGCCATTTTTTTCTGAGTTTTAAATTTTCAACCAATTCCTTTAACACAATAGGATTATTTCAATTTGCAGGAATGAATCCGTGAAATCCGATAAAATCGTTGTTTGCGCTGATTTTGATTTCTTTCTTTTTATTAAATAAATGTTTATTTATTTGACACAAAAAACAATTAACGGCAAGACGTGTGGAATAATAACATTACGATGTATGTATAACGAGTGCGTACCACGATAATTATACTAACTTATACTTATTCTATTAATAACATTTTGATTTGTCGATATTTCTGTGTAACTGGATCGAAACTGGATGGAAATATCGACAAATAAAAATTAATTATCTTGGTATGTACTCATTATAAATAGATCATTATGTTATTAAGCCACGAAAACTTAAAAACTTAAGTTAAAAATGTTAAATGTGAAATAATAGTTTTAAAATATTAAAGTATTTAAAAAAAAGAAAGTCTATCAAATCATATCTGGAACAATGTCAATATAGATGAGCGTTAGGCATATTTAAAAAGTGCCCAAGATCGTTTCAAGACACGTCTATATAGAAGGTTTCCGTATCTGATAAGCGATTAAGGTTTTATAACTTACTTGCTTAGTATTTGTCGTCAGAAATAATTTTCCTAATGAGTTTTTGACATGTCTTAAGTGGAATTTTCAAGCCTCCACAACTAATGGTTTGGAAGTCCTAAGCACCTTCTGAATCCAGGAGCAAAGCGAAACTATAAGGGATTCCTCCAGTAGTACAGAATCATAATAAAAGGTATCTAATATACTTCTGCGTCGCAATTTGTATTTATTTGCTTTATGCTTCATTGTAACATCATGGAAGAATCCATAGAACAGTAATAGAGCAGTGCATCTGCAAACACGTAGGTGTGAAAGAAAAATCCCCAGTACGAGAGGGCCTGCCCGGTGATGTTAAGCATTCATTATGTCTAGCACCTTTAAATAGGACACGATCTAGAAAACAAGGCCGTAACCTACTACAATGACCTTACAACCCTCTGCCTACCATTTAACTGACATTTGCCTCATGAAAATTTCACTCGGAATAATCTTATTTTATTTGACAAGAGCGTAAACAAGCCTGAAATATTATTTTATTTGCATGAAATACTAAACTACTTTACTTAAATCTGCAAATGAATATGAGGGAAAATTGGTGCAATGTTGCAACCCCAAAAGTTACACCACCAAAGCACGGCACTCCACTGACTTTCCGATGTGCCTCAACGCACGTTTCGTTTGACACTGAAGCATCATCAAGAAATAGACTCTACAAAGGTTATTCGTAAAGCGATTAGTAAAAAGCTCAGCAAACAATTTATATTCAGGCACCCCCACCACATTAGCGCTACCTTCAAACATTCTAAGCAATGGCGAGCTTGAGACATTAATTTGATCATTTAACAAGCAGATATACCGGCATTGTTATGTTTAACTATTTCCAATTGTTCCAACAGATGTAGTAGGATACCTTTAGCACAGCTGTATGGGATTTCAAAAGAATGGTCACTGGTTATATTATGTTTATAATTTGCTGCGGCCGGACGATAGATGGGTGACTGACTCTAACAGTGTTTTATATTACATATTCGATTCCGTGTTTCGGAAGGCACGTAAAAGAGTGGGAACCGATTAATGTCACTCGCTTCACAGCCACATCCTCTGCAATTTAAGCGAACCCTGGTACTAGACCGGGATAACTATAGGAAGAAGAAGTATCTTCTATAAGGTCATAAGCAAGCTTTATTTCAACGTTACAAACCAACAATCTAATATTATCTATTCGTATAGAAGAGATAAACTATGCAGAGCTGAAGATCTTTAATTAACTGAAACAAAGATGGAAAGCGTAGGTTTAGTTGTAACACGGAGGCATAAACATTAAGCTATATAAATGTAGTAATTATGAAATAAAAGAGGCAGGACTGAAGAAGACGATTAAGAAATAAAAGGTCTCAAATAAATTAATACTTTACAGAGGCTTAGTAGGCCTTAAGGTTTTTATGGAGTTGTAAAATTCGTACCCTTATATTTCTTCATATAGATTTAAATGTAAAGGAGACTGAAGGATTTGGTGGACGTGATACCACCAATAGGAACTTCAAGAGAAGGGCATGCTTGAAGGCGAGCCTATTTTTATATAAAACAAGGGGCAAACGGGCAAGCGGTTCACCTCAGTGACTACCAACGCCATGGACAACTGCAACACTGTGTGTCTTGCTTTTGGGGCGTTGTACCTTTGTTGGGCGTTCGTTTAAAAATAATGGTATACATTATTGTTTAGGTTTTAAAATGAAAATTTAAAATACATCAAAAATAAAAAAAAAATTGACTTTAAAAAATTATGATAAAAACATTTAAATTAATCATTTTAAAGTATTTAAAAAAAAAGTTCTCATTAAAACTGTTAGTATCAACTTATAACATCATTTCTCAACTTATATAATATCGGACTATCTTAAGACATAGAGCTCGTCAAGACGAATTAAACCAGCTCAAAATTGATGCGGTTACATCGTTCTATAACGGAGTTCTTATGGCCACTTTCCTGCTCCATCATCATATATTACCTTAAAATTAATAACAAATCCGTCGTTATCTCAATGATAATAAAAATACGATTTTGTTTATTTCTACTCATTAAGTTACATTAAAAATCAAAAATAACTGTCCAAAAAATTATATACCTTATGAAATAATTTCATGCACAATTATAAAACAAAATGTAGGATTTTATCATGTTCAAAACGCTCTCATCGAAATTGTCAGCATTAAAACATGTGAATACAAAACCTCCAAAAAATAAGTACAAATTTTAATTATTTTAGAACTTTCGTGAGCGGAATTCATACTAATTATAAAAACGGCTTTTAAACTCACGCGTATTTTATATCGGGATTGCCCGAATAGTTTCGAGCTCATGAGGAAGGACCCCCGGACGGGTTCGAAACTAGTCAGGTAACCATACGCGTGACATAACATACGCGTGAGGTTAAAAGCCGTTTTTATAATTACATAATACAGATGATAAACCCATTCTCGAGGCGGAAATCGAACCCAAGGCCCCCCGGAGCGGGAGGCAGGGCCACTGTCCACTGCGCCAACGGGCCAATCGAATTAAAATATATTATTCCTTAACTCTTAATAACTCGAAAGTGATTAAGCGTATCAAACAAACAATCCATATGACAGACGAACAAACAGACAGACAAAACATTTAAAGTTTTATATAGACACCAATTTTTAACGCTTAAAATGTCTCGATTTCGTTTAAAAACGCCTATTATTCCTATTCTAATGTAGTAAATGCATAATTCGGTATTTAAATAATCGGAATTCTCATAATAAATATTTATTGACAACAATTTCATTCGGGAGCATAAATTGTATTTACAACCGTCCGTCGGGATTTGAACGGACCGATTACCATGTAGTTTTTCTTCATTTTACTGCTGACGTAATCGAGACGGTTCTTAGCTATAACGTATAGAGTATTGTTCAGGCGTTTCAAGGTCATCAGTTCTTTTGTTGGCTGCGGTTGGCCCCGACTTTATAAAGTTAAAAGACTCAATAACGAATGAAATGAACTTAGTAAATTTGTAATACGCGTTACAAAGTTAAGCACTTTAAAAACAGAGATTTTCCAACAAACAAAATTGTTTATATTTGGCTATTTTATCCAAGAGCATCTACTTATCATATAATTCAGTCCACTCGTATGAACTATTTAAGTTAAAGTTGAACTTTGTAGTTGTTTTAAGATTAATACGTTCAAAAATGAGATTTCTCTGTGACGTGACGTATGACGATCGGGACGGTAAAAATAAACAAACTTGTTTTTCGGTATATTTGACAGGTAATTGGTTAAATTATACGCTACATTAACATTAAATTACTTATTTATTTACCTTACTATAAAAAGTGGATAAAGCAAATACCCGTTCCAAGCAGAAGCGGGCCGCTTGTGTGATATATTGTGCAATTAATATTTATTATTAGATACTTAAGTTTGCGTTTCTAAGTAATGATTCGAAGCTTTACTTTTTTATTCATTAACAAATGGATGCTTGAGTAATTTAATAATATTAAACATATTTTAAAGTGACTATTAATATCGTTTTGTATTTTATTTTAAGTTTTTTCATATAGGTATGCATTACTTTTAAGAGCGCTTGACCACTCTCTGGCATAATGAAAGTGGTATAAATCTGACCATCAATACTTGAACGAGCTAACCTCAGAAACTACTGGTCCGATATGAAAAATTCTTTCAGTGTTAGATAGCCCATTTATCGAGCAAGGCTATAGGCTATATATCAGCACGCAAAAAATTTTCACCTAATTTTACGCGGATGAAGTCGCGGGTATGCGATAAAGGTATTTGTTAAATAACTTCAGAAGTTGTACAATTTCGTTGAAAATAATTTTCCTCCGGGACCACCTTGCGAGCGGACAGATGGACGGACCGACAGGGCCAAATTATAAGGCTTCTTCAGGACTACGGAACCCTAGAGAGACTATCTATTTGAACTTTTAGAAGTTCTATTAAAATAGACATCAGAGGTACCCAAAACAGAACTCCATGTTGTCTTGACACCTTAATTACAGAACTCTTTACGAGGTTTGAGCCACTAATGTCGACGTTTACCTGAATATTTTGTTTAAAAATATACTTCTCTGTTCAACACTTCAGTTTTTTTGACAATATACCTAAATATACACATTTTTCTGATAAACCTTACAAACCATAAATTTTCAAGTTGTGTCGATTTTTCTGATGAGAAATATATTTCTTATTGTCTATAGTTTGTCTTTAAACTTTATATAAGATATTAATTAAAGAGTTTAAAGGCTGTAACAATTATAGTCAAAAAATTTGTCATAATATTCATAAAAACCAGCTTTTCCTTAAATTTTTGATCACGTTATTTTCTTTTACACTAGATGATATTATTCCGGTTTTAACTTATCTTATAAACCTTTCATTTGAAAAGGGTATTTTTCCGGATATATTAAAGAAATCTAGTTGAGACACGAAAATAACCAACAAGAAACCCGTTAACCACTTATTTAAAGATACTTCTTACAATAAAGCAGTTCAGTACATTGTCAACTCATCTCAACTCCAAGTAATTTTATCTTCAGCTAGCTATGGCAACTTCGCCCGAGTAAAATTAGGTAAAAAAATTTATACAATTTTAACGGGATGGTATATAGTCTTCGATAATTGGGCTATCTAACACTGAAAGAATTTTTCAAATCGGACTTGTGGTTCCTGAGATTAGTGCGTTCAAGCAAACTCTTCAGCTTTATATATAAGTATAGATATAGTCTTCGACTGTATAAAACGCCTCACGAGTAAGCTACTTAACATGTCCCTTAAAATTAATTAAAATATAATAAATACAATTGCTTGCCTAAGATGGCGTACATTAGTTTGACCTGTCTCGTAACGTTTAGCCGGCACAAACAATATAAGCACAAAATTACGTTTTTCTAAGACGTCATGTTACAAATCTATGAAACTCTCGGCTTTAATGACCGACAATATATATGTATTATACATGTAAACCTTCCTCGTGAATCACTCTATCTGGTAACAAAAGCCGCATGTTAATTCAGTAGTTTTTGAGACTATCGCGAACAGACAGACAGACAGAAGCGGCGGAGGACTTTGTTTTATAATATTTAAGGATTCTGAACGCAATTACAACAAAATTGATGATATTTAGACACTATAGATACGTAAATAAATATTTGTTTTTGAATTTTACCCAGTCACTTGTTCACTTGAGTCGCAAAAATTCGCTATGTTACACAGGACCTCACTAAAGTCAACGTACATAAATATTGTTTTATTTATTTGAAATGTTCACAATTATAAACAAAATTCATTTGATTGAATACTTTGGTCTCAATACACGCTTGAGTTGGATCAAAAGTGTAATATAGTATTATGTGAGACTATACACGATGTTTATTATTTATTTATTTATTTCCTTTCACAAACATCTTTACAGAATACTTAATTCTAATTCGATTAATTGCTGCATAAGCAATAATCTACTAAAACTTAAAACTAATATATAATTTATACCTAATATATTCCTATATTTTTATTTCTCCAATTTTACTTAATGATAATTGTAATTAATAGCTGAAGTTATTAAATTAAATGTGTAGAGATGGATAAATAACTGCATCAAATCGCATTCACTATTCACCGATTGTTTATAAATAACGCTAACAACATGATATATTTATAAAAATGGTTATGTGAACTCGAAGGCAAAGGGATAGAAAAACGAATTTAATAAACTTTGTAAAGGAATACCAGAATATCATTCACTAAATAATTGAACACCTAAGCATAAATTAAAAGCAAGAAAACTTAACTATTGCACCAGCTACAAACTTGACTTTTGCTTATAGTCAATATAGTGTCACGGTTTTTAAATTGGATTAAGGCTGAACAATCTAGAAAAAGGAACCTTTATAATGTTCATCATAACTCAAAGGTAAAAGGTAGAAAAACAATCTTCTGCTACATAACGTTATGCCGGATGGTCTGCTTAAATCGTACAAGATGTGGCTGTGGGGCAAGTTAAGAAGCCGACCGCCGTCTGACGTCATCCCCGGATCCCCCACAATCATAATGACCTGTATTAAAGCTAACAAAATAAACAGTTAGGTAAAGATAACATCAGGGATCTCTGTTTTTAGGTTTTATTTAAAGGAATTCTTATATAAAATTACTTTCCTGACAGAACTCGGAAGTAATAAGAAAACATAGTTATAACATTATGACTTTCAACTCTATTGAGTCAGGATTTTCTTTCATCCCATATAATCGATAGTTCAAACGTACAAGTAAGCTATAAAGTGAGTTTTATGTGCGATAAAATAACGTATCGAGATCAACATAAACAATTTTTTATGGGCCTAGCATTCCGCTAAATCTTGTTTTTATATTGGTAGATTTCTTTTTTTGCCGCCGGATCTGTGGCAGTAAGTTATGTTTTAATAGTTACATTTGAAACAAGAAACAATTATATTTGTCGAATATTTTTACGTCTTCATAAGAATCTTCAAGATGATTTGTGAAAATATCTCTCTTTGGATCTCCCAATCTATGTATATACATAAATATAAAAATGTATACCTATTTCCCTTAGTCTCGGAAGCACGCTTGAATGCCTGGACCGATATCGATAATTGTTTTTTTTGTTTTGTTTGTTATTGTCAGGAGGAGGTTCTTATGAAAGGAAACATTAAGAAAATTGTGCTTCAAATTAGAAAAATAAGAATACTTGACCGCCATACTAAAGTAATTCTAATGTAACCTTAGTGCTTTTGACTATCGGAACGGGAATGTAGATGGGAACGGCAACGGGAACGGGGACAGGAACGGGAACGGAAACTGGAACGGGGACGGGAAAGGAATCGGAAACAGGCACAGAAAATATTATAGAATGTAGTAAATTGTAATTAACCTAACGTTTGGGCAGAATAACGTCTGAGGGGTCCGCTAATTAAAATATAAATCATACATCGAATTATCACATTTATATATATTCATATCTTTTTTATATAATTTAATTCTAGAGTTAAAATCTTAGCATTTGGTTATTTAATACTTTGACTTTGTTTTTAGCTACCTAATGTTTTTTTTTTCTTATTAGACCTAAAGAATATTCCAGTGAAAAAAAAAAAACAGAAAACCGAGCTACTGTGGTCTCAGGAGATCACACTAAACCTAGATTTAAAGTCTATTACGGTTTTAGTGCATAATCTCAAACCATGTGATTTAGCCGTTGAGAATGTCCCGTTCCATAATTGGTATACAAAAGTAGGTCAAGCAAAAAAACAAAACAGTCTAGAATATATCAACAGGGGAGAAAAAGTACCAATGATAACAAATACGATAGAGATTCAATTATAGATTAGCCGCACCAGTATACCACCACAATTGCGATACGTGAATAAATAAACACAATTATTTTGCACAAAAGCGGTAATCTCCTTTTAGTTTACTCGAATATCGACTGTATTGGTTTATTTTAGAGGTAATCGATACTTTTTTTTTTAGCGATACATTTTTGCCATTATGCCCGTGGGACAAAGGACGTACATCAATTCAAGTGTCAAAAACTAACATCTGCTGTACGCTGTATACAAAATAAAATAAAAAGGGTCTTGTAGAATTCTGGGGGACGGAGTCTGTGTTTATGGACCATTATTATTGTGCAGTGCTTTAAAATAGCTGAGAATGACACTTCGCACCCATTATTAATATAATGTGTGCCTAGGCTATTGTTGAATAAATTAAAAAATAACGAAACCATAAGTCAGTTCTTAAATTATAATTAAAAATTGGAAAAAAAATATGCGGATAAGTATCAACTTACTTTCTCACGGCTTTTTGGCAAACTTTTAATAAATAGTTGCGGACTTCATTCCACTAATTAAAAATACTTCTTTAATTATTTTCTTTTCTAATATAAAATGGAAACTAGTGACGTTTACCGTATATTTTTCATCGATAGCCAATTTTCATTAAAATTTAGTTGAATTCCTATGTTATTTTTCATAATAAACCGCCTGCGGCTTTATTTCCCTAATTAAAAATACTTGTCTTCCTCATGAGCTCGCTAAGAAGCGGTGCCGCGGCGGGAACTGATGCGGCCGTTGTTATATTAACTATAAAATACTTCCTTAATATTTTTTCTAATTTAAAATGAAAACTAGTGACGTTTACCGTATATTTTTCATCGATAGTTAAGGTTCATTAAAATTAAGTTCAATGCCTATGTTATTCTTTCTAATGCTGGAGCCAGACATAGCTTCATTTTAATGATCATATAGTGTGGCCGGGGACTTTGTGTAACTTCACAAAGTATTGTAGTACTTTGTAGACTTCAAGACAAAAATGTACCAATACTATGAGCTATGTCTGGCTCCGGTATAATAATATCACCTACTTATTTATATAGATCGTCTTAATTGATTTTCAACAGGTTCAGTGGAAGGAGGAATAAGCGATGACTACATGAGCAGCGGTGAAGCTCCATACATAATCGAGCAACCCTTGGATGTCACCGTTGCTCGCCATCAGCCAGCAACATTGAACTGCCGAGCTGGTGGGTCCCCAGCTCCTACCATAAGATGGTACAAAGCTGGAGTTCAGGTCGTGTCTGATACACACAGAAGTTTGTTACCAGCTGGTGGATTGTTCTTCTTAAGAGCTACTCATGGTAGAGCTCATTCGGATGCAGGGGTGTACTGGTGCGAAGCCACCAACCCATATGGTACAGCCAGGAGTCGTAATGCAACTCTGCATGTAGCTGGTGAGTTTAAAACTACATTAATTAAAATAGATTGGTAATTTATTAGACTAAAACATACACAACCTTAAGAAATTAAAATAATAATAATAATAAAATATAACGCACAAAATATTGCGAATAGGAATGATGTTTCTAAGCCACGCCTACGTTTTTAGTTGTCAAACTAATTAGGATTCTCTTATTTAGTCCTAAAAGGAACCCTTATAGTATCGCTATGGCCATCCGTTCGTCAGTCCCCACCCAAGTAATTTCTAAACTGTTAGACATAGATACTTGAAATTTTCCATGTTGATAGAACACGCTTAAAACTCAATAGTAAAATGATTTTGACCGAATTCGGAAAACGAATTTTGAAGTCATTTAACAAATACGATTATCGCGGAACCCACTCTAGGCCACTTTATTATTATTAAAATAGTGTTAAAATAAAGTGTAACACACTGTACACTTAATTTACTCTAATCAACTCTCACCAGTCAAGTGTCAAAGTTTTACGATCAGAACTAATTGCTTAATTAGCGTCGCCGCTTTTTCCATTAATTAAGCATAATCGAATAATTACGAATTTCAGTCAACATTATGCATTGTACAGCTAATGAAGCTATTAATCTACTAATTTTATTTTATAATCAAATCTCTCTAGTACTTAAATAAGACTTTGAGACCTTCATATTATCAAATAAAAGAAACTAATACTGGGTAACCTCCGTCCAAATTTAACAGCACTCCACACAATTGTATCACGTGACGGTGATATGGAGACGCTCTCTGCCTGCCTGAGCGCTTACGTTCGGAGACTGTTTATAGAGAAACAACCCTTGCGCTTTCTACTTATCTAAACACGCACATAACTTTTTAAAATAAAATGCTTTTATATTTATATAAATTTATGAAATACAATATCGATAGATTTATGACATACAGATATACTCAGTAATAAATATGAAAATAAAAGAAAAAACCACAACTTAGATGAAAATATATTTTATTTAACTCCATTCGATTTTAGTTTAATAAATAATTATTTCAGAATGAAAAATAATGTTGTACCAATAAAAGTTCACTTAAAAATATATTACATAATTGTAAATGTTATCACAGGTCGACATTGCTTTAAGAATTCAAAATCAATATAGAAATATTACAGAACACAATGGTTATATACAAAAGTAGTTGTATATACCAGCTTACATGATTGTTATTTTTATAAGCAGTGCAGCTGTAGGAAAATACAGCAGAAAAAAATCATTTCCATAGCTCTTACAACTCAAACTTTAGTTAATCCTTTTGGTGTGAATTTTGAAATAGTGACAGTGGCCACACAGAGAGAGAGAGAGAGAGAGAGAGAGAGAGAGAGAGAGACTCAGACACACAGGACAAAGGCACACGCGCGCGCACACGCACTCACACACATACACACACACACCCACACAGAGATAAACAGATAAAGAAACTGTTTTTGGCTTAAGTTAAGATAGTCTTTAGTTATTTTTATAAGATAAGTTGTAGATTTTTATTTAATAAATAAATAAGAAATAAAAATGAAATAGATGTATTAAAAAGAATTAAATATATTTTTTATTAAACATTAGCATTCAAGATGCTTTTGAATATTAATTATTACTATAGATCGAAAATCGCCCACAGATCCAAAATTTTCATAGAAGTTTTGCATTTATAGTTTTGTCTATCCTAACGCTGCAAATGCAAAAGTGTTTTTGATTGTTTCTTGTTAATAATGCTTTCACGTCTTACTGCTTCATACGTTATGCACGATAATTGGAATTCGGAAAATTTCATACATATCTTTTAATCTGGAGTAGTATTCCCAAAAACCGAAGATAAGAAAACCGCTAATGCCCGCGGCATTAGCTAGTAATAGCATTTAGTCAGAAATATTTTTTGTTATACACTCTAGCTTTTGTTCAAAAATAGCTCTAACGAATGAAAGTTTAACTATAATAAATATACTGTAATCTCCCTTATAACACGATAGATTCATTCCGCGTTATAGCAAAACGCGTTGTAGGACTATTCTCGGACAACGTGCCTGTACGACTCCGAACGCAGCGGAAGCTCTGAAAAGGGAGAAAAAACCGCCGATTTTGTAACATTATTCATTGGTGCTCCGCTCCTATTAGTCTTAGCGTGATGGTATATAGCCTATCGCCTTTCTCAATAAATGGGCTATCTAAAGGCGAAAGAATTTTTCAAATCGGACCAGTAGTTCCGGAGATTACCGCATTCAAACAAACAAACTCTTCAGCTTTATGTATGAGTTTAGATTATTAAAAATATGTTTTAAATTTGTAAGAAATTCTATTTGAATAAAGATTTTTTGGATTTGACTTTGAATTTACAATCAATTATACTTCACTTTAAAGAAAATAAGTATGTAAAAAGTGTACTGAATGTAATGTGGATTCGGCGAAATTTTGACAGAAATTCAAGTAATATCGCCTCTCAAGAGGTACTGGTACCCGGACGCGCCAGCCCAATTCGGCTACAAGCATGGCGCTACCTCTAATTACGATTAATATCACGAGTTTCTTGCTGATTCTTCTCGTGGCTCGACTTTTCTGAATTAGTGGTAGCTTTTCAAATATTTAATGATTTAAAAGAGCTTTTAAATCCACCTAAATAAAACATCTATTTGATTTGATACGTTTCGGTGATACGTGTTAATCTCTTCACAAAAGCCGGCTCACTTTAATTTCTAAACAAAATTTTAAGTGAACAAAAAACTAATTTTAAAAAAATTCAAGCCCAAATTTAAAGAAGGATATATTTGAGAGAACAACTGTAAGTATATATTCCGATCAGATAAGTAAGGGGTCGTTGTGACCCGGAGCTACGTTTCAAGGGTTAAACCAGTTTGCCAGTTGAGTACAAAGGTGAGCGTTTGTTTAATAACTTCTCACTCAATCTTGTACTCGAGTTCAAGTATCGAATTGCCTTTTGAAGATGTTTATCTACACTCGAAAAAAGTGGCGGCGAAATAATGGCGACTTATTATTCGTAGCAATTAGCATTTGATTTATAAGAATTTTATAGCTTTTATAAAGCTATCAAGCTTTATAAAAAGCTTTAATGAATCGAAAAGAGAACTAAATACATATCTGAAACTATTGCTCTAAGTGTTCTCGTGATTGTATGTTAAATGTGATAAAAAATAATAAGTTGATTAAATTAATTTTTACTTTGCAGATGTCCGTGACTGACGGAGAAAGATTAAAATCCTATTAAAATTCCTAATAAAAACTCATTAGGCTACTTGAGTAAAACATATTTTGGTTTGATTGTTATGTAGTTAAGCGCGTGTATGGTTTGTTCTCCTGAAAATAATTTCATTTGCTCAATTTCTATGGGTTTTCTTCTTCATTAGAACCTTCCACGCACTTCAACGAATGTTAAAAAAACTTAAAGTTTGTCCAGCCATTCTCAAATTATGGCGTGAGCAAAGGAAATACATAACATTTTGATATATACATATTCTATAATTGTATGAAAATACATAATCATAGTTCAAAATGTATCTTTGCGTCAAGGGTTAAAATAAGTAGTTCTTCTTAAGGATAATTAATTGAATATATATTTTTTTGTTAACAGAGAATCTCGCACCGTCAGAACTGAAGAAGCTCAGAAATAAACAGAGGAAAGCGAAACGCAAAGAAAGATTTAAAAATCATTTTTATTAATTATCACATAACGAAACTTTAATTTTATTTATGTATAAATATTAAAATTTTTAATTAAAAGACAAAATTATATCAATTAAAAAAAAACTTCAGAATAATTAAATATAATCCATTTCATAAAGGAGACCCAATTAAGTATAATGTGCACATTAACATAATATACACAATAATAAAAATTTGTACAAAAAGTAATTATCATTTTTTAAGAAACAAGCGACTTTTATTTCTTAAAAATGTTACTGTGTTACCAGGTAAAGGTACTATAATTGAATGAAAAAAATATAAATTAGTCCGGTTGCCTTTTTTTTGATACAAAAAAAAAAGAAATATTCAGGTAATCAGTTAACTAAACGCCTAGCAAATGCCAAAGTCTAGTAACGAAATATAACTAAATATGTATTTTTTTTATGATCGTTTTTATTTATTACTTTAAATGAATAGTAATTCAGAACTTGTGTAATTTGTTAATTTTATGTTCTTTGCCAATATTTATTTGGAAGTTCCTTCAATATCTTGGGATTTGATGGAATCATCATCATGAAACTATAAGAATTTTTTGATGACATTCATCAAGTACTTTTTGAACAGTTAGTGATGGTTCAGATTCATCCACTTGACACCTTGAACCTTTTATAAGCTAATATAAACACAAGTACCAGTCTGAGGTAAATTTTAGATCTCCACCTGACTGAGATCCAATTATGGCTATCCCATTACTTGTCCTGTTTATATTTTTTAATATAAAATATATTTAAAATAATTGCATATTAAGAGTTGCAAAGTGTTTATTAAAATGCCTTTATGTGTTCTGGAGCTTTTCCACTTTCATAAAGATTCCACATTTCTGTATAGAGTTTTTCCAATTCGCTGGCGTAGAATTTGCAATCAAAAAGCGTGCTGGTCAGACGAGCTTTGGACACTTTTGCTCGGACATATTTACGACTGCAAAAAATGTTAACTTACATAAAAATGTGTATCGTCAGGTAAAAATTGACATTTACAAAAAAAAAACACTGTAGTAATCACGTGATATCTAAATGTATGTTGGCATATCGTATGTAAATATCACAATAAAATCACTTCTAAGATGAAGAAAGTAAACATATTTTGCCCTACATTTGCAAAAACCTTTCAAACCTCAAACATAATAGTAATATGCCACCATTGTGGTGAAAAAATATAAAAAATCGCAAAAGCTCATTGCATAGATGTTAATTAATGAAATTGGAACCCGACCCAGTTGCGAAATTCTATGAAAACTCGTTACGTCATATCAAACCTAGATTATATGATTTTTGAACCAGTAATAATTCTCGATGACTGTCGTTTTGATCAGTATTGCACGTCACATTTTAATGAAGAGGTTAATATTAATATATTGATGGATGGAGTTTTGGATTACACTTTAATAATAATATAAGAAGTCCCGATATATAATATGATCATGGATATTTATTTTACATCATTCATGATAATGTCGTCATCGTCGGCTGCCCTCCTTTTATCTTCTATATCTTCAGGATATTTCGCGATAGGATAATCACTTGTATTTACACCATTTTAGTATAAATTAACATAAACTTGTAGACTTTTTAATTCTACATTCATTCATTATAGAAATGTTAGTACTAATATTACAAAATATATTTATATTCGCTCTGCTGATATAACAAACAAATAGATACCATCTCTGCGATTAGATACAAATAGTATTTCAAATATATATCCCCGTCATTGAATAGTATTTGAATTGTAGTTTTCTCGAAATGAAATATCTATTTAGTATTCAATCACTGTAATGAAGTGTCCTTACTATTCTCTATCTGTTCCCAATTTCACTGCGATTTCTTCGTAGTGTTTCTTACTCTTGGCTACAAGTTCTGGACAGTCGAGTGTTTTAAGCTGCGATGCTGCAACTCTGGAAAAGTTGGCTTAAATTGATAAAAGATCTTAATGTTCTGTTCACTTATAGCGACACAGATTACAACTGTCATAATAGATACACTGTAACATAGTGGACTTGTTATGATTAACAAAAGGTAACACATAAGTGTAAAATGATAAACCACGACGTACCACGATTAATGTTTTCACTGGCATAATGGTAAAGAGCAAAAGCATATTAATATACAATAATATAAAGGCTATTGAAGTATAAAATTCGTTGTCCGACGCAAAGAGGAGATGATTTCGGGTTAATTAGGTTTGCTTAGGAATCATAATTATGTTTAGTTTGCGAAATTATACATTAATTATTTAAAGCAGTCTAGCCGTGAATTCTAAATTGATAATAAATGAATATGTGTAGACCACTTAAAATAAGCAAAAGTTTCGTTGTGATTTATTTTATGTTAAACCTCAGTGAAAGGAGCCTGCACACTATAAATACTTGCTTTTATTTAAAAAAAATAGTGCACCTTGAAGCTAAGGTTTCCCCGGGTAAGGTAACTACAGGTGTTCCGGCCCATAGAATATCCATTGTTGTTGTGTGACCATTACATAAAGGCGTGTCCAAGCAAACATCGGCTAATTGACCTCGCCGTACATGTTCCTCTTTGCAAGCAATTTTGGAAAATATAAGTCTATCGCGTGGTAGTCCTAAAATCGAAATAAATATTATTATTTTTAAAATTATTTAGTCCAAACATGTTAATATTTTTATATGGAAGTATTTACCTAAATTTTTAACACATTTCTGAAGATTTGGCTCTCCTGCGCTTGGAAAAGTTAGTAGCCAGAGCACACTATTTGGTACTTTTTTCAATATATTTACCCACATTTCTAAAACTTCTGGATCTGTTTTATACAGTTGATTAAAATTGCAGTAAACTACTGCATCTTCAGGAAGGTCGTATTGTTTCCTCGATGTAAATATTATATTGTCATAAATTTCTTCCCCTGATGCAATTTTCTTGTTCCGATTACTTAAATATATACCGTTATCTACTAATACATTGTTAATGTATACCTAAAATATATAAAGTTAATGTTATATAATATGTCTTTTGTTAAATATCATTAATTTCTCTTAAAACACTTAAACATACCTGTTCCTGTTCCACATTTATTGTCCCTTCAAAAACGTATCTAGGAATGTCAATTTCACTTATAACTACATTAATTGGTTCTAAATTCTCAAATGATATCGTATCATTATAAAGTTTTACCCCAAAAAGGGTATTCATATTAATATTTTCAGCTGCATTAATAACAGCTACATTTTCACTCAATGTTTCTTCATCTTTTATTTTAACATTATAACGTTGTTTTAGGTGAGGAAACATTTGTTTATGATCACCTACAAAGTACGTATACGGCATATAAGCAAACTTTTCACTAAAATCAATTGAAGTTGATTTTGGACTTGAAACTGTATCTGTTATAACATAGTCCATATACTCTGCACCACTAGTACCGGGATAACCAAGCCACATAGCTTGTATTGGTGCAGGTTTTATAGCAAATATTTCATTTCTGGCCCCTTTCGTGTAACCATTCATGTTTACTAATATATTAATATTATCACTATTTATTATTTTGGCAGCTTCAATATTACATTTTACACGTGATAAATCGTGGAAATGTTCAGATTCCTTAACTATTCTACTACGGAATGTCGTACTATCGTCTGGATTAAGAGCATAACAAAATATTTCTACATTCGATCGATTATGTAATCTTGGAATCGATTGCATTAAATGTGATGTAGGATGGTTACCGAAGTCACTACTAACGTAGCCAATACGTAATCGTCCTTTCAGTCTTTTTGAATAATTAAAACTGATTTTACTAACCATGTTCACCTTTTCTAGGTATAAATTAGCATGTCTTGCAGCTATTTCTTTTCTTGCTCTGTTTGATAAAGGATATAAGATGGAATGATGTGGATGTACTGAGGATAGCTTATCGCTATTCGATAATTGATCTTCAACTATTGATACAATGTTTTGCATCCTTTCGTCATAGTTGTCCCAATTGCAAACTATTTGTAAACAATGTGCTAAGTTGCAATAAGCATCTGGAAAGTCTGGTTTTATATTTATTGCCGTTTTGTATGACTCAATTGCTTTTACTACATTACCAATGTCTTTATATATACTGGCCAAATTACAATGCGCGTCGGCGAATGCTGGATTCAATTCAATTGCTTTTTTGAAGCATAAAAGGGCCCCATTAGTGTCTTGCATTTCTCTCAACGTATTTCCCATATTACTATAAGCATCAGCAAATTTTGGTTGAATGCATATAGCTTGTTTGTAGTGGAATAAAGCTTCTTCATGTCGACCTGCAATTTGTTTACATGGATGTATACTAGATGCAATAATTACATCAAAAAGCTCGTTCACTTGACATAGCTTTTATCTAGAGCTATACTTTAATATATAAAGCTGAAGAGTTTGTTTGGTTATTTGTTTGCTTGAACGCGCTAATCTCAGGAACTACTGGTTCGATTTGAAAAATCCTTTCAGTGTTAGATAGCCCATTTATCGAGGAAGGCTATAGGCCATATATCATAACGCTAAAATCCAATCTAATTTTTTTACTCGGGGGCACAGCTAATTTTACATATAACACAATAATATTGTTTCTTTATTTATTTTTCCTTTATTTATTGGCCTGCTAGCGATTTTACGCAAAATTCATAAAAGTTACACAATCCACAAGTAATTTTCTTTATATCTAGGTAAAAATCATTTTAAAGCAAACACGGCATGCATAATATTAACTCTAACAAGGACAAAATTGAATTAAAAATTGTAAATATTATTTTTCAGTTTTTGTAAGCAAAACTACAGTTTTTTTTTAATGTCGCATTCAGTTCACAACAATGTGCGTAGCGTTAATAAAAAAAATATTTAAAATCCTTTCACAACTTCATTCGCGCAGACTGCATCTGCTATGTGCCATAAAATGAATTCACTTAAGTCTGTCAATTCCATGAACCAGTAAAGACATCCTGTGGACGATAAATTTTCTTATTGAATATACATACATCTGCTAGGCGGGAGCTGCTCGAACATATAGAGGTCTGCAGTTTTTTTTTTTTTAAGTAAAAAGTGCTTAGTTTCGCTTAATTTGTTAGCGTTTTGTGTTCCATAGTACTATGTCCTATGAGGAACTCTTTTAGTGTCGCTCTATCCGAAATAAGCTACAGCAGCAACATCGAAATAGAATTAAGTGTTCTGTAAAGATGTTTGTAAAGGAAATAAATAAATAATATAAAATAATAATAATAATGATAATATTACACATATGACGTTCATAAGAGTCTATATGAATAAAAGATTTTGACTTTAAGCACATAATATATGTGTAGGGCGATCTTCGAAGCGGCTGGGCCGATTTCAATGGTATACACTGGCAGATAGCTGATGTTACAAGGAATAACATAAGCTACTTTACTTTTTGAAAAATAATTAGGATTCCGCACAAAAAAAGCCTTTAAAACTTTATGAAAAAAATGCTCTTAGCATTAAATCCACCTTGTTGTACTATTTTGTTGTGCAATAAAAAAGAAGAAACAAAATCACTAAATTCATGCGGACGAAGACGCGGGGCAAGTATTGCACAATACTAAAATATTCAAAAATCTGTACCTTTTCATGAAAATGATTAATTGACAAACTTTGTGAACGACTCCTTGTCGTTTCATCGTACAACAAACTGCTTCCAAAGGGCTTGTAGATATTTTGGAGCTTTTTGCCCGGAACATGATTAAGTTTATTTTTAATCTCCGAGTTTGTTCATTAACTTTGTCGGTTGATATAATGACGTAAACAATAATGAAAAAAAACCTTTCGGGGACTTTTTAATGTACTTTGGTTTTATTTTTTATAAAATAAGACCAAAGTTATGTAATAGGCTCGTTCAAAAAAAAACTGTTCTTGTCCATAAAAACTGCCGGAAAGCTGAAAAAGGACGCCTGTGAAAAGGTCTTAATACGAATATTTAGAGGCTCCAGTTTTTGGACTTTTTCTTATATTTATGCTACAAGTTCTAATATCTTCTTACTAAATTTCATGATTCTATGCCAACAAGAAGGACAATTATCGAAGGAAATCAGATTTCATTCTTTAGTCTATATTTACAATTCATAAAACACAACGATAGCTCGTATATTTTCGTCATACCGCCTTCTATGAGGAATAACGGATAACTTAACTTTTTTTATTACGAACCGAAACGAAGATTTATTAAGTTATAAAATACTACGAGTATTTTATAATAGTGTTTTAATAAAACAGTGTTTGTTTTGAAACCCCTCCGAAACTGTGAACTATCTTAAGCCACTATTTATGATTCTAGGTCAACGGGTAGTACCCTATAGGTTTTGGGTCCCCTTGCAAATGTATGGGAAAAGTTTTTTAACAAATATGTTTATAGCGTATCAGATACGGAAACCTTCTATATGAGCGTTTCTTGACACACTATTGGCCATTTTTATTTAAAGTTCAGTCCTAATATTTTTTTAACGGCTTTTCTAGCTTACAAAAATATTATAGTGAACATTTTCTGTGATCATCTGAATGGCTTAAACAATTTTATTCTTCATTGGTTCTGTAAGGAAACCTTATATTAATTCAAAATAAGAGAAAAAACAAGAATAGTCATAAAAATTCATAAACATAACACTCCATTTCGATTTAAGTAGAATGTCGACGCTAATAGCTAACTTTAATGTTAAAACTTAGCAATTCAGCCCTAGACTGGAGACGCGGTAAATTTAACGACACCGAAATTATTTGTAACAGCCAAATCGCTTCTTGAAGGTTGTACTGTTGAGGTTGCAATTCATTGGTTCCTTATTGAAATGATACGTAAATAATTTAAAAAGATAAGAACATATTTACAGAATTCATGAACGGTTGAAAGGTGCTTGTAAAGCGGGTGTTTGTTTTAACTTGATATATTCTCATAATAGGTCCGCCTGAGAAAATAACAAAGTTGGTTCAACCATCGCGAATTTTCCATGTCAAGAAAATTTCAACTCTAAGCGTAAGTTAGCGTGTAAATCCAATGAACATGATAAGTCCTTATAAAACTTTATGTATGTGAATTTTAACGTAATCAAAGACACTGAGAATATTAAATTAAAGGAACTTAAAGGAACTTAAAACACTGGGAATATTAAATTTGATGGTTGGTCATCCTTAACACAGGTAAATAATAAATATTTTGTGTTTGACTTTTCATCTATGAATATAAATGCGAGAGGTCACATAATAAGAAATCTCGAAAACCGCGAGACGTATAAAGATGAAATTTGGCAGAAAGTTAGTTTATAGTTAGTAAATACCCTTTAAGATTGTTTGATAGAGCAAGATTAAGAAGATTTCAGGGCTCTCGCATTTTACGCAAACGAAGTCGCGAGAAACAGCTAGTATTCGGTAAAGGAATAATTCTTGATATGTTTAATAATTTAAGATTTGCTGTCTCCAATTAGCTCAACAAGTTGTGCAGCTATTTTGTTGATTATTAGAATGAGAAATGTTATAAAATACTAATTAAAATTTACTAGTGGCCCCTACAGACACTGTCTTGCCCGAATTTAAAGTGGTCTCTTATTAATGCTCTACTGTTTACACTAAAAGAATTTGATAGAGTAGGGGTAGAATGAGCATTCGCTCGTCAGATGTAAATGCGTCTTAAAAGATGACAAAAGTGCATGATAGTTTTATAAAAAGTTTAATATTTCAATTATTTAATTAAATTCAAGCGACAACAGTTCAAATTATATAAAAAAATGTTTAAAAATAGTCTCTTATAATACTTTATAATTATATGTATGTACTCTATAAAGTATAAAGCCGTTAACTTATTTTAACTATCTTCTTTTTCCTTATTTACTTTGTCTCCCATACGTTCACATACTGGTTTTGATAAAACGGTAATGACCTTCGATGACAAAATGAGAAAAATAAATAAATATTTCTTCAACATAAGCGCATAATTTATGCGCTTATGTTGATAGCAAAATATAAAGGTAGCAACGCAGTGACAGTAATAATTTTACGATTACAATTGCTTATTAGTTGTAGTAATCGCCAGCACCTAATTTTATTTATTATATAAATTAAACTCCTAATCAGCAACTAAAAAAAAGCTTAATTTTAGCATTTTTTTAAATTAAAATTCCAGATTTTGCGTTGCTAGCGAAACACAGCTCGCAAGCAGAGCACCTTTGAAAAAATTTACGAAAAGATAAGAATTTTCTCATTGAAAAAACTAATTTAACATCATTAAAAGCGTCAAATCGTTCAATAAGACTTTAACGTCTTGTAATTAAATATTTCTTTTCCCGATGATCACCGCAACAATTTTACTTTGCGGGATCACCGTTTTCATTCGCTTGTACCATCTGTCAATGTCATTACACATTTATATAGGTTGTCAATAATACTTTATACATTAGGTTATCTGCCACATCGTTTACGAGCGAGAATTATCTCGGATACAGATTAGATATTTTGTAAAATATTCCAAGAAAATAAACACTGACGCAAGTCAGGCATATAACAGGGGTTTTAGATATTTTAATTATTATACAATCGCAATTAATGATAAATTAGTATACAATCAAGATGAAGAAGATAAGCGTGATGTTTTTTTAAATCTATTTATACAATAAAATGAAATGTCTCTGCATCGTCGAAATAAAAATTAGTTAATTAAATAATAAGTCTATAATGTCGCCTTATAAGCCTATAATATATGGGACTTATAACAAAAGTCAAAGACTAAATGTCTAACATAACTGTACTCACTATTTGAATGTCTATTGCATGCCTCATAACGCAAAGTTGTTATATATAAAAATCACTCTATTCCTTTGGTATGGCACTCATTGATACTGACACACAGATTAAGACGAAAGTAAAAAGAAAGTGCTTTAATACTTTTGATAATTCGGACGGATATTTATTTTATTTAGTGTAGGAAAACACTGATGTAAAAGGAATTTTCTTAGTCCGGATATCTGTGTGTGTGGATCTAGCATGATCACGTTGGTTCGACAGTCAACTTGTCACGTTAATGTTATTTTTAATTAGATTTAGACCTACGGCGCGCTGTTTCCTATTGAAAATGGGTGTGCAATTCAGTATCGTTTATTTACAATTAACGAAACAATAAATTTCAACCATCACCACCTACCGGAATATAACCGTACTATTAAATATTTAGTTCCTTCTAATACCGGAGCCAGACATAGCTTGTACATTTTTGATCTTGAAGTCTAAAAAGTTCTACAAAACTTTGTGAAATTACATAAAGTCCACACTACATGATCATAGAAATGATCATTCAAAAGAAGCTATGTCTTGCTCCGGCATAAGAGATGGCGCTTAACGCCAATGGCGGCCTGCATAGCTTTGCTCGTAATATTTAGAAAATATGAGGCGTGCACTTTGGATTTCTCAGACTATGTTCTATTATTTGCAATAATAATCTTTGCATGACTGAAAACATTGTGTTTAATATACATGATTTGCATCTTATGCCTGAATTAAATATTAAAGAAAACAACGTAATGAGTGACGGACAGATAGACATCGCAATAATTTGTTGTTTAGTTATTATCTAGACACGACAATCATGTTGTACTTGTATAATGCCTAACATATAATTGTTATAAAAGCATTTGTATGATCAAGATAACAATTACAGTTTATCATAGATAACAGAAATAATTTTGTTGGAGTTTTTGATACGATATTATAAACGTAAATGATTAGAATGGGCTGTAAAATTTTTACAACTCAATATTTTTAGCCGGTGTAAAACATTCTTTAAATAATATTTTTTTACAACGCGAACGGTCTAAAGTTCTACTTAACATAACTTTTTTTGAGATTATTTCATTTGTAGAGGGTTATGCCACTAGTTCAGGTAAATATAAGAAATTTTGGGGGTTGGTTAAGCCCCAGAACCAGTAGTGAGGTCTCCACTCTGATTATTAGGTTTTCTTCACGTACAAAATTATTTTCACATTACACGCACTTTTAATAGACAAATTTATCTCTATAGATTTTGCCTGTAATTAGAAAAGTTAAAGTATGCTTAGTGTTATTCTATGTATATAAAAGCTATGACGATACCGCGAAAATCGCAGGACGTAAAAAATTAAACTTGGCAAGGAGGTCGCTTATAGTTAACTTCCGCAAATGTACGGATTTTTCGATAGGACCAGATTAAGCTGGTCTGAGAGTTCTTGCAAGTTTCAAGGACCAGATTAAGCTGGTCTGAGAGTTCTTGCAAGTTTCAATTGTATGCGGATGAAGTAGCAGGAGTCGAAGAGCTAGTTAATAATAAAATTGCTCTTTGATTGTAGACCATTTCTTACAGTGTGGTGCCAAAGTGAAGAATTTGGAAGTGGGCGACCGCGTGGCCATAGAGCCGGGCGTGCCGTGCCGCTACTGTGAGTTCTGCAAGACCGGGCGCTACCACCTGTGTCCAGACATACAGTTCTGCGCCACCCCGCCGGTTCACGGCAACCTGGCTAGATACTACAAACATGCTGCCGACTTCTGTTATAAGTAGGTCATAAGCAGGCTTAATTTTTGTCATTTTTTTTTGGGGACACTCTAATTCTCGAAAGTTGTAAGTCCATAATTTTTTATACTCCCTCCCATCCTTGTCACTGTGATTATATTTAAAAAAAGTAAAACTTCGACCGTGTGGAATGGGTTTAATACTCTGTTTTTTTAACTTCTTAGGGAAATTTTTCGATATTTTACAAATTTCCAGGGTCACGTTGGGGGCACTGCCTGCCCCAGCGTGCCCTTGCGTAGCATTACAAAGCCCTGGTTATAAGTATTTTTGTTATTAATTACATGAATGACATCTATGTAACTCCATCTATCTGGTAACTTTTCTTATAATATTAAACTGACAAGGCAGCATACGACTTAATAGTAATCAGCCTCTATAGCCCATAGACACAAGCATATAATTAGTCTATGTCTATATATTCACTAGAACGTCGTCGACCTTCAAACCTTCCTTCGATATGCCTGCTACACACGTATCGATAAATCGTTGCGATTTAACTGTGCAGTCAGAACTGGGCAGCTTTATCGATCATGTGTATGAAAAATCGTTGTCGATTATCGTTGCGTTAGGATGGTGATTGCTCATTTCGGCAGTTCTTCACGGAGCTAGCTTGTTACGATTTAACTACACAGTTAAATTGCAATGATTTATCGATACGTCTGTAGCGGCTATTGGAGACAACTCTATGTAACTGACAAACGCAATCAACTTTTTCACATCTTGGTACGTTTTCCACTCGAATAGCTTGTCACGTTTTTATCAAAATGTCCATGCGATTCTAAATATTTGTGTCCTACGATAAGATTGATATGTTAATCGTTTTAATTTAAGTCCACTAAAATCCATATCAGACTTGTCTGCCACAAATTTAAATATGCTAATTGATAAAACCTATTAAATAAATTTGTTATAATATAATATTTTGTTTTTCAAAACGTCTCTCTCTTTTACACGAGATGCAAGTATAACTCCGATGAAGGCACATATTTTCGGTTCTTTTCACTAGTTCAAAGAAAGGTTAAATTGGTCACTTATACCAATTGACCTTAAAGCTTGGTCTATGAGTAAGACGCGATGGTAGCTTAGTGGGATCAGGGTTTGAACTGAGTACATAACGAATTTCTGTTTAGGCAGGCTTTAATGTTTAAACATAAGCAACCAAGCGCCTGTCGCCAGTAACACAAGCATTAAATTGACTAACTTAGGAACAGAAGTGTTTTTTTATGTAACAAGGGGTAAGCCGGCAGGCGGTTCATTCGAGTGATTACCGGCGCCTGTATGTAATACCAGAGGGCTCACAGATGCGTTGCCGGCCTTTGAGGAATGAGTGTGCTCTTTTGTTGAAGGTCCCTAAGTCGTATCGGTTCGAATATACCGAAATTGGTAATTGATTTATGTAAACGATAAAAATGGTTACTGCGGGTTATACATAGGTGATAGACATATGCCATTGCGGATTTTCTTATAGATCTTTTTAAGATCTTCAATTCCGTAGTACAATAGTTTGACCTATCTCGTAAGATTTAACCGGCGCACGCAATTAACAAGCAAAATTACGTTTTTCTACAACATCACGTTACAAATCAATGAAATTCTTTGCTTTTATGTACTACAATATACATGTATTATATATTTAAACCTTCCTCGTGAATCTCTCTACGTGTTTATCAAAACCACATGTTAATCCGTTCGGTAATTTTGGAGTTTATCGCGAACAAACAAACAGATGCGGCGGAGAACTTTCTTTTATAATATGTTAAGATGTCGTTGTACAAGATTTAAAATTTTGTAATATATGTATTTGTAACTAAGTTGTCATTTATGTTTTCGCGACTTTAAAAAAAAAACCAAATAAACCATAATGCCATACAACAGCTTACACGAATAAAACAAAGTATCTCACATTATGATTCAGCGTATGTGTTATAGAAGTTCTTACTTACGCCTCTTACATGATCTAGAAGCAAAGTTTAAAGGAGATTAATCGCGTCTTTTTTTCTAAAAAAAAAAACAGTAGTCCCATAGATATTTGATCCCTTTTAGGGTTCCTTTTTAAGAATTCCTTATAGTTTCGCTCTGTCCTTCCATCCGTAAGTCCGTCCGTCTGTCCGCCCGCAAGATAGTCCCTTCTTAAAATAATCAAAAAATTACATGTTGGAAACTTGAAATTTGCCAAGGTGTGGAGGTCCAAGGTGTGACTACAGATAGATGTACAGATTGTAACAGACTGCTTTGTATATTGAATACAGTTTACCAATAAAGGAACCGGCAGACTTAGTCCTGCCTGTTTTACGGTCAAATAAAGGGTTCTGAACGAACGCCATCTATTGAGCGTATACCGAAGTTGCGGCCTACTGCACTTTTTAATATTTTTTAAATATTCTTCTGAGCTTTTCTTTCTTTCTTTCTTTTCTTAAAGCTTCCCAGGAATAATTCCAATTAAGCAAAACAGACAGGAGTCAAAAAGGCCTAACCGTTTCGGAGTTTTATTATTTTATTTATTTTTATATATCCAATTATGATATCTCTTGCCTAGGTTGTCTGTCAGAGATCGCTTTAAGCGATATGACCGCCTTTGCGCACTTTGTACTTAAGTTGCATTATATTATGAGCAATTAAACGAATAAATGAAATAACTTACACGACACTATGTTTCGCGATGCGATACAGGAGAGCACGGCATACATCAGGATCTACTTAAAAAACCATTATCTATCATATTTTTGAAACCAAATAAATATTTTAAATTGAACAAAAATTCAAATATTAGAATCTGTGTTTATAAATGACGGCGTAATATCCAAGTACGGGTGTATAAAATTAATTTTCAATTACAAGTACATATGTAAGTACACAAGAATAGACTATTAATAAGTTATTTAGACTTATTAATAGTCTATTAGTAAGTTATTTAGAGTTATTATTAGTCTATTAATAAATTATTTAAACTTATTAATAGTCTATTAATAAGTTATTTAGACTTATTAATAGTCCATTCTTAAGACCAACCTAACCTCAACATAACAAACCTCAGTTCAACGAATTATACTTGATATAACGATTATATTCTTGTTCTCCTCCGATTTATTAAATCGAGGTTGCCCTGTTTTTACTAATTGTACCTAATCAAAACTGAAATCTGCCATTGTAATTACGAGGTGCTTTTTTATGCTAATTACATATTATTAATTAATTAATTGGCATAAAAATCACTTTGTAATTACAATTACAGGTAGTTAGATGTCGTAGTACAATGAATGTTCTACGTTAAAGGCAATTTTGTAATTTGTAATAAAGGTTTTTGTAATAGGAAAATCTGCATGCTAGTTTTGCAATATCACAGACAGGGTGGGAATATACTATGATTTATATGATGACGACATATTGTGGAATTGAAAGAGGCCGGACAACAACTTTTGAAGTTATTTAACAAATACGTTAATAGCGTATCAGATACGGAACCCTTCTATATAAGCGTGTAAAGACACGCTTATATAGAAGGGTTCGTACGCTTTATAGGCTATATATAATCACGCTAAGGCTGAATCTATGTAAAAAAAGCTTTAACTGTATTGTAATCACTCCAAAAAATTAACGGTTCCTTTTCAAAATAATACAAAAGCGTTTATCTTTTATTTAGCCAAAAAACATTCTCGCTTTAGAAAGAACACGAGAGGTTCTCGAGAAAGAACGAAAAATTCTTTTAAGGTACCTCAGAACGCATTTTGCTTTGGATAATAATGAATTGTTAAAAATATATGTTGAGCAAAAATATATACATACACACTAGAAATCTTACAATTTTGAGATACTAAAATACGAGCGTTTTGTTAACTGTGCAATCGTGTTCGGTTAAATTGGATTTTGATCTATTACCCTCAGTAATGGAAATACATGAAATCTTCCATTTTGCAGTAAATCTGTCATGGTAGTACTACAAAATAATTTACTGTCAAATAATATATTTATTCGGTATATTTAACGTTAATTATAATTAACGGTTAATATATTTAACGGTATTCCGTTAAATATCATATTCTTGTTTTTATATTTAAAGATAATATTATCTATACCGGTACTACTTTTTAAGGTCACGGTCAAATTAACCGATTTTAAGACTAAAATTACTATTTGCATAAATTAGTTAATAACTAAAAAGTATTTGCAACCTACCCAGGTTGAAATTAAGTGAATTTTGGATATTCGAGAGTCCACAGCCTTTTCGCTGACATACTAATTTTAAATTTATATATTAAGCTTTACTGTACACTAAATTTTATAATCACTGTATGTTTGGCGAATAAAGTTTTTTATTATTATTATTATTTTCTTGCGAAGCCAAGTGTTACGGACTTTTTTGACTAAACTATGACGCTGGCCGCATGGAACAAAGAGACTAATTATGACAGGACATTGACGAATAATAGGTTTGAATATATTGTTTTGGTTACTATGGAGACGAAAATAACAGAAAAAATAAAAGGACGTGAAAAAACAATGTTTTTGATTTTTTTCCGTAAAACCAAGATTGCTTATAAACTCGTCTTAGATAGATTTTTATAAGAATGTGGTTTTAAGTTTAGACTAACTTTGTCCGCGGAAAAATAAAGATTGGTTAATTTGGTAATAGCAGATGTGCTATTACCATATCAACCAATCTGATTAACGTCAATTCTACACTTTTTTGTAATTTTTAATAATTATTTAGAATTTGGCTTAATTGAATTTATGAAATAATGAGAATGAAACAAAATAAACAGAATTCAATCGATTCAACCGTTTTCCTGTTTAGCGAAACTAACGAACAACGATTAATTGCTATCTAAATGTAGATTTAAAAGTTTCCTAATGGGTAGTGCAAGCTTAATGATCAATTACTAGTTTATAATGGAAGTAAGGATCATTGCCTTACACATTATTTTAAATTTAACAAGGCACCGAAATAATATTTATTCGCAAGAAATATTTTTTGAATTTTAATCTCCATACTCTTATTATTTTGTAGCTCGGTCGCGGCCCCCTCTCATATGGTTCAAGCGCAAGAGTGTTTTTAAAATCGTACGCCTTTCTGGCCCACCCTGTATAAAGCTGAAGAGTTTGTTTGTTTGTTTGAACGCGGTAATCTCCGGAGGTACTGGTCCGATTTCAAAAATTCTTTAAACTTTACATAGCCCATTTATTGAGGAGGGCTATAGGCTATATACCATCCAGCTAAGGCTAATAGGAGCGGAGCAGCAATGAAGAATGTTTCAAAATCGGCGGATTTTTCTCTCTTTTGAGAGCTTCCGCTGCGTGCGCTGCGTAAACGGTTAAAGTTTCGCAAAAATCATGTTTGACGGAATTGTTCCTCTTCAAATGTTCTAAATAAAAGTCCGGGACAGCGTATGTCTATCTTTTAAGGTTGGCCCCCTGTGTCAATTGGTCATCCTGACTCAACCCACAGCCACATCCTCTGCAATTTAAGCGAACGCTGGACGGACCAGGGCGATGTTAGGTAGAAGATTGTTGAATATAGAAAACAAACTCCTTAAACAATACCAACGTTACTAATTGGTATAACGAAGTATATTTGGGAGATACAATTAAATGATTATTAGTTTTTTACCTCTGATGGCCGAAGATTTCTTGATGTAAAATCATGTATGCAGTCATTAAAGCAAAGTTCTGACAATTTATTGTATTGTACTAAGAAATCTTTAAACTGCAAGAAAAACACATATTCATTACAAATTAAGTAACAACAGCTAAAACTTTACATTTTAACTATTTCCATTGCATCTGTACCGTTTTTATTTGATCAGCTTCACTCATTTGAGGTGGAGTAGCCATTCTGTAATTTTACAATATTTCTTTACAGAATAGTAAATAATAGTGAGGTAATTTCGGTAATATAAAGAATTCTAAATAACACTTATTTCATAAATAATAGAAATTTATTCTAATATATATAATTTTAAGGTTAAACGTTAAATTTTCGTATCTCAATTTTTGACATATTCTGAAATTCCATAGACACCGATGCTGCCAACTGGCAATTATAAAATTAATTTATTTTATATTGCTACCCTGAAACAGAAAATCAAATAAAAAAAGTACAATAAACAGCATTTGCTTTTTTTATGATATGATAATTTTAATAATATAGACCTATTATAAACTTTAGCATGTTATGGATTTTATTCATACTTCTGAAAAATATAAATGTTACGAATGGCAAGTCCAGTCAGTTCTCTTTGGGGATCTAAAAGGACATATATCCAGGACCGTTAAAATATTAATAAATCTCTTTGACGAAGTCAATGTCAAACTGTCAGTTGTCAAAATTGTTTGACAAGCTGTGTTGACAAGGCGTACTAGTAGTGTATTTTTAATTATTATTTACAAAATGAACGAAAATGAGGATGAAACAACTTTTTGTGATTCAGCTGTATGTTTTTTTTTTCAATTATAAAAAAATTTACTTGAATTTTCGTACCAATTTTCATTAATTTCATACATATGTGATACAGGCATCACTAGTTGAAGGATGCAGGCTACCAGTTCGTATGCAAGGTGGTGATGATTGGCCCCTTGCAGAAATTATAAGTATCAAAGAAGTCCGAGGCCAAAGAGGATATTATGTCCACTATGTAGATTGTAAGTATAATAAAATTTTTTGTAAAATTCATCTACGGACATTTTCTTTTGAATAATTTTTACAACAAATTTGTGTAATATATATCTTGTTTTGTTTATAATGATTTTACGAATAATATATTAGTAAATTATTTTTAACTATTCATATCCATAAATATGGGTATATAATATATATCCATAATTTCTATTGCAAACTTTCAGTTAATAAACGTTTAGACGAGTGGGTTGAAGAATCTTGGTTGGACACACGAAAAGTACAGTTTCCACGACGAGATGGGGCTCCTACTGGCGGGTCTACAACCCCAAAAAAGACACATATTGGATCTGGAGGTGGCATCATGCCTAATTTCTTTAGTATGTGTGTTTTTTGTTTTGCTATTAGATTTCTTTAAATTCCTTTAGCAATTTTTATAATTATTTTTATCATTTTCATTGCATATTAACAGTGAAATGTACAGTTTAATACTTTTGCTTTGTTATATCTTGTATTCTTGTTTCACACCTATATTAACTTTCACATTTTAATATTTTCTATATCAGCAACATACCTAATATGAGTGCAAAATTTAAAAGTTGCATTTAAGCCCCTCTAAAAAAATCGCATCATTTTAATAGAAAACTTGTTTTTGGATTGAGCATTTTAGATTCTTTGCATGCAGAATTTTTCATTGAGATAAAACTTAATACTGTTTATGTTTTCAGTGTTCGACAGATATTAATTGGTATTCCCATGAAACCTCTAAGGAACAAGGAAAATTTCTAAAATATTAGATATACTTGTTCTACATCGTCCTTCTTAGCATTTCATTGGCAAGCACTATATTATTGCATCCTAGAACAACCACATCAACTGTCCTATCAGAGGCAACTTAACTTACTTGTTCTTAACATAATGTATATAATATTATAGCAGGCCTGTATAGTGTATAGCATTATTCAAATCTCCTTCCTTACAAAACTATTTCAACTAGTAAAAATATTTGAGTTGTTTCTGCTATTGTGTGTGTAATAATGTGATTTATTTTTAATTAGTTGCTTATGTCAAGTAAAGTTTTAATTATAGTGCTTCTTTTATACTGTGTTATTGTTTATGGTTAATATACCACAGATTAAAATTACCTCGAATGTCCATCGACAGATCTTGAATACATAATATATTAAGTCTTTAATAGAATGTAATTTTTTCTACAGATGATACAGTCTGTAATGAAAATCAGAAATATGTTAGTAATAGAGAAAACGTGAATCATCAAACAACACCCAAATTACAAGAGAAAACTCATAATAATGCACTCAATGGTTCAGCGCAAAGATTAACACCGGGTATGTGTCATTTCAACTTGTTTGTATCGGTTTTTTTGGATTGAATTTCTTGTAAATTAGAGACCTACCTCGCCAAGATGCTATGGGGATGTCGCCGGCTACATAGCCATTGATACCTACATTTGCCAATGGAGTAGTCACTAGTACTCGTGGCTACGCTTCTAATTTGGCGACGTCGCCAAACCGTTGCCATGTGAGTAGCCTGTTGTAAATTTTAATATGAATTGTTTATATATGTAGGCGTCGTCGCTATGGCATCTCGGTAAGATTAGACTATTAGGGGTCATCAGTAAATGACATCAAACGGTGGTTATTCCTAAAATGTGACATGGTGAGATAATGGGTAAAAATTCAAAAGCTTTGTGACATCACATGTCAAAATTAAAAAAAAAAATAGAATGCTGCTTTCATTTAATTCTTTATAATAAATGCATACAATTGAAAAATATGTGAATAAAAAAATTGTAATAAAAATTCATTTTATAATAAGCCTGCTTTTCAAGAATTGACAACTTCTATATTCGGACAAAAACATAATGGCATCAATTTTTAATAGTCGGCCCAGCTTTTGCTCACACCTCTCTGGATGAAATGTACTGTACTTTTTTCTGCATCCCCAACAATTTTGTTACAAAATCCCATGGTATTTGTTACATTTAAATTTTCTTTATTAGTTACAATATAGAAATTATTATTAAAATAAAGGATTCAATATTTTATAAGCGTAATAAACCATGTTCTCCACTTTACAAAGTTTGCACATTTTGTAAATATATTTTACACTTTCTGTGTATCACGCAATTATATTTTGCACATAACTCACTATAATTTTGCACTTACGGCTAGTTTGTGTGTGCGTTACAGCATTCATAATAATTATGACGTCAGTGTAGAGGTTTGAAGTATGTCTAAGGCCTCGTTTACGGAGACTGTGTGTGTGTTGCGCGTCGCATGCGTCGTGGTGTCTCGCGGCGTGTCGACTCTATGGAAACGTAATCGCTTCTCCGTAAACGCACTTATGCAACGCTCTTATCTGAGTAAGAGGTACTGGTTGGTACCCGAACCCATTTCGACTGCAGACCGAAGGACTGCAAACGTGGTGCTACCTCTAATTAAATATTAGATGAGCAAAACTCACTCGATACAAGCAATATCCATGCATTAAGGATAAATTAGACAGACAGTAAGATAAAACCTCGTCTAAGAAAGGAAGTCAAGGTCCTTTGACTACTTTAATAGCCGCTACACAGATATCGATAAATCGCTGCAATTTTAAAATTCTTAAGTATCTGATACGTAAACAGCACACGAGTATTTCACGAAATTTTTTTTCGGATTATTTTTATAATTTTTGATTAAAGTCCAGAAACACTTAGCAACTTAGCCACCGCAGTTATCGAGATTGATATGGTTGAATCGAAATGTAATAATATCAATTCCCCCGCGTTATAAGCATACCCCCAACCCTCCCGGAGACTTGGGCGCGACACAGGCCTCTGAGCTTTTAAAGGCTTATTCAAACTTTATAAAATAAGTGGCCCCTCAAAAGGGGTCTCAGTATTATTGTGAAGCCATCTGTGACGGAGGGTATAGGAGACATATTTTTTGATTTAACTCGTAAATTACTTCGATTCAATCGGTTTACGCTCGTGTGAATTAGAAGGTTTTTATTTGCGATGGTGGTTGTTTATTGGTAAGGGGAGTAAATTGAACTTTTAAGACATTATACTTTTTTTTAAGTATTGATAGCTCAATGATGTAATGTGGGGATTTAAGTTCAATCTCTGGCCACGTTGGGCTACTGTCGCATATACTCGATTGCCACTTTAACTTGTTTTGAGAGCTTAGTTTAGCATTCTCATAACAATATATCTCCTGCTCTGAAAAAAGAGTCTCAAGTAGGTAATGTATGGGCGGTCACTAAGCCCACAACAATGTGCAGTGATGAAGTATCATACAGCACCTGCTGAATTTAGCACAAAAACTGTATTTAGCTTAGCATTTAACAATCTCCTAACAATGTTCCTCATGCTCTTAAAAAAGGAACTTCAAGTAGGTGTGTTTGGACAGTCGCTACACCCATAAGGGTGTACAGTGATGAAATTTCATACTGTTACCGCTGAACCTACTATAAAAACTGCACTTAGCTCAGCATTTGGCAATCTCATAACAATATTCCTCATGCTCTCAAAAAAGGACTCTCAAGTAGGTGTGTATGGGCGGTCACTACGCCTACAACGGTGTGTAGTGGTTATGGGCAAAAAGCAATGATAATGACAGAGACCATCGACGCAAAGGGCGCTCGCAGACTAGCTACGCGGACGGAATAATGATATGTGCGCAGATCTTTCAAAATGTCTAGATTCGGCGCTCCAAATATTAGTTTAGATGAGAGTTGAAACAACATTATAAATTATATATTATTCAATAAAATAGAATATTCTTATTAAAAAAATTGTAAAGAGGAATTATATAATTTTAAGTCTTATGGTAGGAACTGACAGGACTAATGTATTCTAAAATATTACCTAGTTGGATATTGTATCCATTTGTCTTTGTAAGACAAATATATTAAGCGATTATATGATACAGTATGTAATTTTTTTATTCTTTTCAACGTGCCCGTTATAGAAGTAAAATTTCTATAAGCACGACGAGATTAGGAAACTGAATGCTCTGGATGGCGACGTCATATTATGACAGCGTCATCGCCGATTAGAACTTTAACATCTTCAGTCACAATATCAAAGAAGTGTTACTTCAATCGCGCCTAAAAGTTATACGCTCAATTTTTTTTTTTTTTTTGTAACATTTTTAATGTACTGTCTAAAAATTTGCAAGGCTACGTTGGTAATATAAAATCGTGGTCGTCAGAAAGTGTCGCGGCTGGGGGAAGTGTGAGCAAGTCGGATACACGTCGCGAGCATCTCCGGGGTCACGTGCGGGTGCCGAATTACCCGCTCGCGTACCGACTCTTATTGCGAGGATATAAGTATGAGGGCCATGGAGGATAGAACTTTATTACAGCCGGAGTACTTGAGACCGATTGCTTGTCTGCGAAGCTGGGTGTATTCGGAAGATTATTTTAGATAGGACACTTTGTCACTGGAAGTACTCCAGCTATAGGTACCTTTCTATTTCTTGATATATGTACTTTTTCATTCGTTTATAATTCACCGTTATACATAATGCTGAAGCCAGACATAGCTTCCTTTGAATGTTCATGTAGTGTGGCCGGAGACTTTGTGTAGTTGCGTAAAGTTTTGTAGTACTTTGTGGACTTCAAGGTCAAAAATGTATAAACATTGAGGTATGTCTGGCTCCGGCATAAGAGAGGTCATAAAGACGTAATGAAAAAAAATTAAAAGATACTTTTTACTAAATACATAATATTGTATTGATTCACACTTCATCACAGTAACAGTAGTGGCTGTACAAAAAGTACCTTCTTCTTCGTCAGGCCTTTTCCCATTTCTATTTGGTGTCGGTGCTCTTTATCTTTCTTCTCCAGACAACACGGTTCTGGAACGTTGTCGGGTCTACATCTTCTCTGGAGAAGTCATTATGTATAAGCGAAATGCATGTTTGTCGGGGTCTACCACAAGTATAGAAAGTACCTATTCATTAAAATTGAAAATCCAATGTTTTTCGGATAACAAATAAATCTTCAAAGCACAGACACAGTTTCGGTTGGATTTATGACTGTGTTTTAGGGCCATCGACAGAGAGATAGCTGCAGAGGTTTAAAACTGTTATTATGTTGAAAACGTAATCCCTTTTAAAAATAAAAACAGTACATGTTTATATATTAGGATATCAGATAACTATGTCAAAATATCATTTAATATCAAATTAGATGAATAATCAAAAGGTAGGTAAGTAATCACGCTGTCAAGAGAAGTTAGTTTATAATTAAATCTTTATTCAAAATAAAACACCTTCCAAAGTACAATTGCGTAGCCCTAGCTCCTGAGCTAATTTAAACTGTGTTACAGGAGCTAATACCTTCCCAATAAAAGTGACAAAGATATCGTGGGTGAATTATAATAATACATGCATATTATTAAAGTAAGTTTGGGTGTGTGTGCATGTGTGTGCGTGTGTGCATAAGTTCATCGTCAGTCAGATAAAGTAAGTTGTTATTTTATTAATGATAGCTCGCAATTTTTGTCTCCAACCCGATATTTAATGAACAGACCACGATTACTCTACCAAAAGTACATCGAAGAAGAAGAAGATGGTAAGTAATCATAATTTGATTTTGTACTGTTTCATCAATTGTTCCTCAGCAAATATTACCAATCACAAAATTTTCACCCCTCTTCGATATGACAAAAAACCCATAAGCAGCCTCTAACTCGCTACCATCATCGATGTGCTTAACTGATACTCATGATGACCTAGGAACATTTCAGAAAAGAGTATGTCTCAGTCCTAAACAGCCGGAAACACTCTGGGGAACCTGATGGTATTGTTTTCTATGGACGTCGGTAGCGACTAAGGTAAACCGCTTACATGTTTGTCTCATATTACAAAAAAAAAGTAGTTGCTCATCGAAGTATGACTAAGGAGAGTAAACAAATTCAGAAAAAAAACGATAAATACACAAAAATTGCTCGTTAAGTACTATACTATTCAGGGTTTACAACCTACTAAACAAACACCGGGCTTACACGTGGAGACAGTATAATTTTACGATTCCCAAACGTCGCGACAGTATTTTTATTGTCAGCAGCAACGATAAATTATATTTTTGATTTATTTCCTAATATAATTTTAGATCGTTAACAATTAATATACATCCCACCTTTTGGAAAAACGGATTCATCCTCGGCTTGCTAACAAAAATTATTTCTTTACATATCCATAAGTGGCTTAATAGCGAAAAGTCTTGACCATCTTAAGAGACTATTACTGTACTGTTAAATTAAGAGGTGTTGGATTAGGCATAACATTTATTACTCGTATTATTTTTAAAATTTATAAGTATGTTAAATTAATTTCATTAAATTAATGGAGTATAAATCTTTGTAGTTAGGTTGTTATCGGTCAGGGAAGTCACACAGGCTCATTTTTTTACCATAAGTTATTTGCACCAAAATCTGGTAACGCCCCGAAAGTAGAACTACAAAAGCGAAACGCCCTCAGAGACTCGGAGAAATTGATACACTCTCACCTCATATGGAACAGAGAATAAATCGTATACGTTCCTTTAAGTGCCAATAAAAATTGAAGTAAATCATAAAAGTATCACTCCTCGGGAAACGTCTATAACAAGTGTGTTATGGGAAAATAATTCAGTATCGGGGAGGGTGAATTGAAAGATGGCTCCCTCCTGAACTTCGGGCGTTCGACCAGGGATTCCCGCTATATCGAAGCCTTCAATTATTTATCGGGACGGTCTCTACTTTTCATTTTACTCCTTTCGTTGGAAAATAAACATGTCTCGACGGAATACGTTTACATGAAAAGTGGCCTGTATCGCTAGTATTTTCGTTTTGACGTTGACGTATGGGGCTGGTCTCTTTAATTACGCGTCGATTCGCCTGCGGAATGTTTGATGGCTTCCAATCGTATAGCGACGGAGAAAAACGCATCGAATGAAGTTGTGCTAAGAAAATGCTACCTTCAGACCATTAATGGGCCGCGTACTGTATTATTTTAATACGAAAAAGTTCCTACTGTACAAGGCTGCGGTGAGGATAAGTATTATAAAATTATAATGATACGTATCGAAAGTATGAAAAAATGCATTAGTAATAAGTCTGTCCGGCTTTTGACGGAGCTATCCATCATCCCTTGGAGATGCTGTGCGTGTGAGGCGAGACACACTCGTTGATTGTTTCTGAAGGAATGTGTTTTGGGGTGATGTGTACTGAAATACCGTCCTATTTCTTCTAGAAATAAAGGCTGGAATTTCGTATCCACATTTCCATTGTCTAACGACGCCCATGGCGTCTATAGCAGCCGCGCATCAAAGTCGTCTAATTTGAATGCGCCCTCACTATCAGAAGCACCTTCAGTAAGTCATCGCAGTGTTCGTGTTCTATATTCGTGCCGCAGATGCATATCGCGGCAGAAACGATAGGAAATAATACGAGGCGGACATTAAACAGTGCTTTATGACGTCACTTCCGCCGTCATAAAATCGACTTGTCTCCGAAATGCATAATTTGTACCGCAGTCACGCGTTACGCTACTAAACGGTGTCTCGGAACACATTTCACACTGAACTCTACCAGCAGTAGATAAATTGTTTTATGTTTGAATCGACGACGCCGAACGCTTGTTTATGGCCGATTTGGGCGATTTTAATATTGCTTTATAACTGACGTGAATAGGAATGAATAGGAAAGACGCATATTTTCTTTTTGGAGTCGTTTAGCTCTTTTCAGAGGAACAGTAGGAAGAGTATAAATTTGTAAACCACTTTTATACTAACACTATAACTGAGATGAAATTGAAAAAAGCGTCTTCACAAGAAATAAACTCTTATTTAAAAAATTCGAATCAAGTACAATCTTCCAAATTGAATTTTTACTAAATGTTCTCTTATTTTTATAAAATCAACATTGTACCATGTAACAAGCTGAGACATTTCAAATCCAAATAATGACAAATCTATATATACGGGTTATCAGCATAATTTTACACAGAAACAAACATTCACTTAAGATAGTACGCGTATTGACGAGAGATTACGGTACAGGATCAAAAAAAACGAGTGTATTTATGAATGCAACCAACGAAAACGCAGCGACATTTGTCCCAAAAAACGACATGTGCGAGACCTGGTATTTGAGTTAAAAAGTAGATAATTTTCGGGCGGTACCCTTTGTGGCCGAAACGTCTCTAGCGAATCCATTAATTAGTGAGATATACGACGCACCTACCGTTCGCTTTACAAGTCTTTGACGCTTGATTAATTCCGACACAGGGCTGACCTATTAGGTAGAAATTATCATAGGATCTGATCGATTCAAAGGGTGCGCCGGCGGGGACAGCCGGAGATTCCGCGGATGCCGGCGGAGGAAAACAATGACCGAGGGCAAACGGGGGCATCGTCACGTAATAGCTCGGCTTCCGGCTTCGTTTATCAAAAAATTTATTTGGGCATTCCGCGCGCTCCGGAGTCGGACTCGTTCGGGGTGAGTTTAATTTATCTATAGCTGAAAATGCCGGGCGACTAGCGTAACGATATTGCCGGTCACGGAGTTCCGGTATGCCAATGATTTATAGGTGCTTACGGCATTTGCGGCCCGGCTGTTGTCCATTGTCCGGCGCGGGATATAGCCGGGATCATCGCTGAGTTATGGCATGGGGACGATCACTTTTGATTTCGTCTTAGTGCTTTGTTCGTTTTGATTTCGCGACTTTTTTTTCGCGTGCGTCATGTTATTTTATTTTTTTGATTCTTATGTGTTTTTCAATGTCATCGATCAATACTAATCGCGCCGTTAGTATAAATTGCATCAAGGGAAGAGCAGTCTCCTATAATAAACAATTTCGTTCATGTGGGCGGTCCCTTACATGAGTGCACCAGGCTATCGGGTGGCAGAGAGAAATGGCGAGCCGTCGTTGAGAAACTGAGGGCTTCCTTTGACAGTGTGATTACGTGATGACCACGATCGCTCTACCAAGAGTGTATCGAAGAAGAAGAAGAAGAAGAAGAAGAAGAAGAATAGAGTTTAAGAAATGCATTTAAAATAATTATGTTCGTTATTGGAGAATACTAATAATCATTATGAGGTATACATGTCGTTGAATAAATATATAATGTTACTGACATCTTTTATAGTCAAGGAGTTGTAATAAGAGGACAGTAGGTTAGACTTACCTATTGTATTAACGACAGCTGACACATTCTTTGTATTGGACGCATAACTCTGTGGCAAGCATTAAACAAAAACAAATATTTGGAATTATTAACTTAGTATGAATGATTTTATGACGTCACAATTTAGGGCGGGCACAGTCGAATAACTAACGTAACTCCTGTAAACTATTTCGTCTTAGAATTATTTCGTATGTTAATTGATGAAACTAATGTTATTTTTATTGTTTACATGCTGTGCCCGCGGACGAAGTCAAGGGATGATATATAGCCTATAGCCTTCCTCAATGAATAGGTTATCTTACAGTGAAATAATTTTTCAAATCGTACCGGTAGTTCCTTAGATTAGCCTGTTTAAACAAACTCATCATGTTTATATATTAGTAATCTATAGATAAATTAAATAGAAATGTTATATTTGTCTATTCTGAACGAGATTTCGGGTTTGTGATGCGAATTACCCTACAGCAGAACTACTTCTGTCCTACAGATAATCACAACCTATCAATATTATATGCGTAATGTTCTGTTCCTGATGATCTTTCTCCTTAGAGTAGGTTTTTCAGCTCTTTGGGAAGAGGAAGAAAGAGCTAATTAGAAGAGTCCTTAGACTAAGGTAGTAATGTAGCTTATTGTCATACAAGGCTTTAACCTTACTGTAACCTAACAAAAATATAAAAAAATAACGAAAAATAGCCCTATAAACTACTAAAGTTCCGTTGGATTAACAGCGCATGCAATGTGTAGATACCCTAAAACATCTTAACTCTTAATTCTCACGCACTTGAGCTGTCATCGAAGCAATGACTCTGTCAACAAATAATAACTTATATAAAAGGCCTCATTACCCGCTCCTTGGAAAGAAACAAATGTATTTAATGTGTAATTACTGGGTTAAGGGCCAGTTCATATTATATCCGCAGGTGTCGCTTCTTACTGTACGAGTTTGTTTTACTTATTTAAAGACTGATACGGTTGTGGGATGCAAGGTATTCTAGGAAATATAGGTTATTTACAATATTATTATAAATAACATTAAATTTAAAATAAAAAAGAAACCCCGATACTTCACTCGGATATGTTCGTTGAATTCAGTAAATTAATCCCCAACGCCATTAACCCCTCTCCCTTCTCTTCAAATACCCAATTTTGTAATAAACTTTCAATTGAGGTCCCCAATTTCACCCCACCACAACTTTTAAACGGCTCAATCAATTTTCATCAAACATTTCTAAGAACACTTTCACATAAGCTCTTTAATACAAAAAAAAACTAAGTTGACAACAAACAGACAGACACACACAAACATCCACACAGACAGACAGACAAGTCAAACTTATAACACCTCTTTTTTTGCGTCGGGGGTTACAAAGAGGTAAATGAAAGACTAGCAAAAAAAAATATTTATCTCCGACGGTGAAACGGAACGCTTTTGTAGCTGCATGTAGACGAGGCAGACTCTGAAGTGAATTGAAAAGACGTATAAAGTCGACCGAGAAATTCAATTTGGTTAGTTCTTTTACGGACGAGGTAAAAAGTCGCAGAGCAGTTTAAGTTTCCCATGAAAATTCTGGGTGCACAAGAAAAGCCCTAAAGTAAAATACCTAAAAAGTATTGGTAATAGTCTTAAAAAACGAAAAATCATTTCGGCCATCTTATAACAGGGCAGTGAACTCCTTTACAAATTTTCATAAACATGAGTTATATTCCTTCAATCTTACCAAAGCTATCTTAGTCATTTATTCTTCAGTAGGACGCTTTTAAACTCTTTCTTTCTTATTACCACGTGTTTTGTCAATGGCAACTTCAATTTATTTAGCATGAGATATCATATGTCCTACCGCTTTTAACTCGTTCCCTTAAGTGTTATTATATAATAGCTTCTGCTTCTTCCTAACGTTATCCCGGTCTAGTGCCAGTAACCAGGGTTCCCTTAAAATGCAGATGAGGTGGCTGTGAGGTGAGTTAAGATGACCAACTGCTGGATCTCCCACAATCGAAGACAAATCCCCGGAACTCCCACAATCTTTTAAATTTCACGGCTAATATCACTCAGCGACATTAATCCTGGATCTCTCCTCTCCATCCAATAGTGGATCCTCTGGATCCACTATTTTACGTGCCTTCCAAAGCACAGAGGATGTCGAATATTTGAAAACCAGTGTTAAAATTAGGCACCTATCAATCACCCAGCCGCGGTAAGAGCAATTTAACTTAGCAGTCGACTCGAATGCCAGCCACTGATAACTAAGCGTTATTAAAACTATTCAATAATAAAATGCTACATACCGATCTGAGTCCTTCCGTCGGGCAAGTGTACCCGGTATTCCCCTCGCACTATGTTGCCGTCCGACATCTCTCGCCTGTCGTAGTCGTTGCCGGACTGGGCATCCTTCACCGAATATCCGAACTCATAAGACTTAGGCTGGAAAAGCAAAGTATGTTAAGATTTCAAAACATTAGGATTTCTATCAAGAATTGATTTCTCTATCGGAGATGTGATAAAACTTTTTTTATCCTACAAAATAACTACAGAAGACGATGATGATGGATGGCAGCAGCCAATTAAGCTTCGGAGAATCATCTATTACATATCTATACCTCACAATTATTCTTAAAATTTTGACAAAAAGTAACTATTGATGCCCATAGATAACTGCAAGACCAGAGGGCCCGCAGATATGTTGCGTGCTTTTGAGGAATGGGAATGCTCTTTTCTTAAAAGTCCCTAAGTCGTATCGGTTTGGAAATACCGAAGTTAGTAAGTGATTCCACAAAGGGATTGTGCGAGGTAAACTCTCTAACAACTATTCTACTTACAAGGAAAAAGTCAGGAAGAAGAAAAATGAGACATAAAAAAGTGTACCGCGTGGGCAGATGTTGGAATTCGATAATGAGATGAAGTTTACTCGGATTACAGTAAAGTGGAACAGCGCAAAGATAATAAGGAAAGAGATGTTTAACTTTAACGCACGTAGTTATTTGTACGAACCGGTGATATAATAACAGATTATTTATTTAACAACTAGGAATACTTTAAAGATCAAATTTCTATAATAATATTTTCTACATAATTGATAGAATCAGGAATCAGGCATTATTTAGCTGAAGTCCATGAGAAGTTCAAATTCGCAAATTTTAGAAGAAAAATTTAATTATTTTATATCCATTGTGAAGCTAATTGATCCAGGCCCGCGCTCAAATGATTGGTATAGAG